>PVHP010004461.1:0-70957 GCA_004024765.1 Zapus hudsonius | reverse complement strand
TGATAGACTTTACCATATTATTGGTATTTTTAATGACCATATTTGAGAAATAAATATGCGTACCTAGAGGAGTTATATAAGAAACAGGGATAAGGAACTTGAGCATAGAATCACATTTATATAATTATGATAAATACCTAGGCTGAATTCCAGTACTTATACATACTAACCCAAGTTTTGAAAAGTCTTCCTTATGAAAAACAAATGAAAATCAAATAGTTTCAGTAAATTGACTTATGGTACATCTTAAAAAGCTATGAAATGAAGATGTCATTTTATTCTGTTCTTATTTTATTCTGCTTTTGAAACAAAGAAAAACTATGTGTGTTCTCTTCAAAAGCTTACATTTCTTACAAACATATCTAAATTTATTCCCCTCCCTGCACTAATAAAACAAAACTGGGGAGGGGAAGTAAATTGTGTTTTAATCAAGAAAGTTTAAAAGCCTAATAGATTCACAAAGTCAAAAGAAACCTCACAGAGGACAACAATCCTCTCAGTTCACAGATGAGGAAACTCAACTTGACCAAGGTTAAGTGACTTGCCCAAGGTCAGATAATAGTGTCAAGGCCTTGCCACATTTCAAATCTCCTGAGAAAAACGCTGTCACATAAAAGAACAACTAATTCAGTCACCTTGTAAAAATGACTAGAGTCTCCGGGCATTTGGTCATTCACTTAAGGTCAAATGTCTAGTTGGTAGAAAAGAAAACATGGCACCCACATCACCTGACCATCAGCTGACTCTAGATCTTGGTAGTTTTTGAAAACACATTACTTCATCTTTCAAAATGTCAAAATCAGAAAAGGGTGATTTTCATACACTTGGCCCATGATTTCAGCTAGGGACTCCAAGCAGGGTTAAGAAGCAGACAAGTAAATGAAATTAATGTGCAGACAATGAACCTAAGAGGTAAAAACTCAAATGATTATTTCTCCTAATTAATGAATCAAAATAATAATAATAATGACCTCCTCCCAGAGTTTACTGATGGAATATTATATGCTTTGACTGTCTCACTGAATCATCATGATTTTTTAAAAAAAATATTTATTCATTTTCAAGCAGACACACACACACAGAGAGAGAGAGAGAGAGAGAGAGAGAGAGAGAGAATGCACCAGGGCCACCACCTTGTGGGTCTGGCTTATGTGGGTCCTGGGGAATTGAACCCGGGGCCTTAGGCACTGGAGGCAAGTGCCTTAACCACTGAGCAATCTCTCCAGCCCTTTTTTTTTCATGATTTTGCAAATAACACACTGTCCCTATCATGCATACATGAAAAAGAGAAAAGCAGCTGTGTTTGATCCCAAGTCACCCACACTACAAAGTCAGGCTATGTTGTCTGCTTGACACATCTCTGTATCATTGGAAGATGCTTTTTGGACATATAATAAAAGATAGAATTTCAAAATACTTATTAGTAGCTAATACTTATTGCCTACATATTATGTAAAAGAACTGTAATAAAACTTGACTCGCTAGAAAAATTCTATTGGACCAATATGTAATTTTACAGATGAGGAAACTGAACAATGGAAAGATAAATCTTTTTCTAGGACCTGAACAAGTAGACAATGAAGAAGCCAAAAAAAAAAATTCTCAAAATGCACCTTAAACTCAAACACCATGCATGCAAAATATAATCTCTGACCTCAAGAATCTCATAATCTGGAACAGAATACATTAAAAAGATGCCAAAAGGGCTGGGGAGATAGCTCAACTGATCAAAGTGCTTGTTGTACAATTGTAAGGACCTGAGTTTGGATCCCATCACCTATTAAAAGGCCAGATGTAGTGGTGCTTGCCCACTATCCCAGCACTGGGGAGGAAGCACAGGGAATCCCTGGGCCTCGCTGGCTGGCTGATCTAGTCAAGTCAAACCCGTGAGCTGTAGGTCCAGCCAGAGACCCTGTCTCTCAGAAAAAGATTGAAAGTAACTGAAAAAGACAGCTAATGTGGACCTCGGTCCCCCACACATATCTGCACACAAGTGCACCATACACATGCACTGACACATATTAACATACACACACACACATACAAACATACCAAAGTGACCATTGTGATTATATCTTATACACTGTATGTTATAAATTGTATAGTATAACTGTCTTAGTATTCAGAACAACTAGATGAGAACAGGGAGTGACCACTGCCAGTGCAGGGTACAAAGAATGAATCACCTGATGTATCCAGGCACTCAACTCAGCTAACAGATGTGCATTCACCTGGGAAAGCAGACCTGCAGAATGGATCGAGTAAGTGGCAAACACAAACACGTCCTTCCTCTTCCACGGTGTCCCCCTGGAGACCAGAGGAGAACCTGGTCTGCTCACACCTCCTCATCTTTGAAACTAAGCAGGAATGATTTACTGGCCGTGGAAAGACTAAAGGAAGGAAACAACAGGAAGGGTGAAAGACATGGGTGGAAGGATTTAGGCCAGAACCCAACAGAAAGTCAATTCAAGCATATACAGGCTATTCCCTGTCACTACAAAAAAAAAAAAAAAAAATCTTTATTCTATGCTTGGATTGTGTTTGTTATACAGTAGGCAATGTCTACATTGGAATTCCAAGTAAATCTAAAGTGTAGGCACTTAGATTAAGTACTGGGAAATTTTTCCTGACTGTATGCTAAATTCTAAAACTCTTACTCAAGTAATATACAGAATTTCCTCCTAAAGTCTTATAAATCACTCTATTCTTTCACCAGCCCTCAGGAAGGAAGCTGAGTGAGTGAGTGAATGTGTGTGTGTGTGTGTGTGTGTGTGTGTGTGTGTGTGTTTGTGTGTATAGTGGGGGATCAGCTGATGTGTGACTTCCTTTGCAGTATATACAAGAGACTCTATATCCATTATGGCCTTACAGCTCCAAAGAACAAGTCCACAAATATTTAACCTGTCTGAACTAATTATCTGCTATGGGTGTAACAGTTGTGGCTTGCTACCTCAGTCCGTTAAACACTCAACAAGCAGGAAAAAAGGGTGCATTTTAACCCTCCTTTCATATTAGCATATATTCCCTATCATTTGCCAATGTGCATCCTCAGAAATTCTGCCCCAAGGTCATGCTTCAACATTTCACTGAGCTCTGTTAAACTAAGTGTGTCACTCCACACAGCCCAGCTGAGTGGTTAAGGGCCACTTAGAGCTAAGTGGCCTTCAGCTAGTTTAAAATATGCAAAACTCAGTTTTCTCATCTGTGAAACAAGAATCATTATAATGCCACTCTCATAAGAGCTCTTGTTGGGATTAAATAAATGATAATGATTGTGAAGTCTTAAAGCATTACACGTGGTATACAGTAAGTGCTCAATAGATGGTAGTTGCTAACATCAATTCCTAGAGAGGAAAAGAAGCATCTCTGTGGCCTGTTCGAGCAAAAGCACATCTCTTCCACAGCCCATTTGCCCATACGAACTGCCAAACCTTGTGGTGTAACTTAAATGGTTTCAAAGACCCATAGGGGCTCTTCACAGCTCAGAAGCCAAGAAATTAAGGTGTGCAGGGCTCAGTCAGACCCATATCACTGAAGTACAGTCTGGTGTCTGTCTGGTGATGGTAGGTTTGCTTTTTTGTTTTTACACATGAACTACTGATGGTTTGGAAGAACTATTTTTTAAAATATTTTATTTATTTATTTATTGAATTTGAGAGAGTTAAGAGAGAGAGAGAGAGAGAGAGAGAGAGAGAGAGAGAGAGAGAGAGAGAGAGAGCGCCAGGGCCTCTAGCCACTGCAAACGAACTCCAGACACATGCACCACCTTGTGCATCTGGCTTTTGGATGGGTCCTGGGGAATTGAACTCAGGTCCTTCTGCTTTGAAGGCAAAGGACTTACCCACTAAGCCATCTCTCCAGCCCCATAGAACTATTTTTTTAACTGCTGATTTTGTTTTTATTTAAAAAAATAGTTTAAAAAACTGCTTAATCTATAAGTCAGAGAAACAATTCAAAGAGAGTCTATTATCCCATAATATTTAATGGAAGTATTAAAATTGCTCTAATTTTTACCATCTCACCACCTAACCACTTATAAATCAAGTCTAATTGGAAGATCTTCAACATTCACCAGTACTTACTTGTATTTCAAAGTGATTATACTGTGGCTAAGACACACAACAGGGCAGGGCAATTCCAAAACCTTCCTTTCCCCATGCATCCCTCTCCTCTGAAGAGATCTAACATCATAATCACCCCTTGATATGCCAAAGCTCCCGGAGCAGGTAAGGGGGATGCGAGCTATCTGCACATCTTCCTTTCAATTTTGCTGTGAACCTAAAACTACTCTTAAAAAAAGTCTTTAAAAAAGTCACAGCCATGCATTGATACTTTACAACGTGGCCAAGTCACCTTTCGCACCCCACATCTCAGGGATTTTCTCCAGATTCCCTTCAAACACTCTGTAAACCCTCAACCTCCATCTACAAGACTACAGCCTGCTGATCTTTGCTCCTGATGCGAAAGGTCCTTGGAATATTCTTCTATTTCTGTCTTGACTCTGAAAATCATACCCATTATTCAGGGCCTAGACTAAATTATTTCTCTTCCAGGAAGTGCTTCCTGATACCCCTGAACAGATGTGTTTTCTCTTTGTGTCACCAGCATTCCAGGCTTTATTGTGACATTATTTGTTCTAACATGCTAGTGAAGCAGAACAGTTTGGTGATTGTCTTGGCAATTAATGAATATTCTAATCGTCCTGGAATTTGCCTGCATGTGGTCCTTAGCATTGATATGTTCACATCAAACAGCACAGAGGGCTGTGCTTCTAAAGTGATGCTTGCAATATCATTGGAAATGAAAAATCCGAATGCATGTGTATTTATTAAAAATTACTTTGCAGTCAAAACACATGAGGACTTCTTGTTAAGCATGTTTACTTTTCCAGTTAGTAAATGTACCAGGATGGTTTTTACTAAAACATAAGTCAGCCAGCTGTTTGTTTGGGTTCTTGAATTAAATGATTTTTAAAAAGAAGAAGAAACAGGCAGCTTGTACTCACAGTGCTCTACTTTCAACAAGGGAATCTGTTCTGTATTTAAATGATTTAATTTTCTTTTTTAAGAAAAAGTTTAAATTTCTCATGTAATAAGAACATCTCTCAAGAACTTCAGAACTTTCATTTCAGGTGGCATCGGGTTCTCCCTCACCCATCTGATACCCACGGGATGCCAAAGTGAGAGTGTATAATCCGACATGACAGCCGGAGGAGAGAAGGCAGACAGAGCCTCAGCAGAGGTACCAGGGAGGGAGAACTACTATTCAGGAATCTAGGTTTACCTTGTCATTCTTTTTCAAGTTCACGAAAATGCTACCTTTCATGTGCCCTGGAAAAGACAGCATCACAGCTGTGAAGGTCACAGAGCCTAGCTGGACCCAGTTAGACAAGCAGCTCCAGGCACCTTCAACTTCTCTGAAACACCCAGGACTGCCAGGGTTTTTACACTCCAGGCTTCTAAATTCTCTGTCACCCAGCAAAAGCGCCTGCTGGCTTTGTAGCCAGCTTCCCTTTCCTCTGTATGGAGCATTTACGAGTTCAGCTGTGGGCTCTGTTAATTTCCCTCCACAGCCTTTCTTCTCTTCCTAACACATGCATACTCTGAGCAGGCTGGAGTGCTGACTCAGGAGAAACAATAGCAGGCTTTGAGCAAGGCTCAGCCCCAGACCCAGTCAATATTTACTTCAGTGGGAAGCCACTGTTTTAAAGCTCCTTCCAAGCAGAACTCAACAGTGGGGAGTCCCCAGAGGTTTCTAGATTCTTGAGGGAAGAGAGGTGTAGAGATGAGCAAATAGATTACTGTCCAAAGCACTTTCTCAGAGAAAATAAGGGAGGCTCTTCTACAAAACAAGTTGGACTTTCAATACTAATTAGCAATTTATAACAGGAAAAACCAATCGTCTTCCAACACTGATTACTGCAGGCGTAGAACTCCAAAGCAGGCTGCAGTGCAAATCCACTTAACGTGACCCCTGTAGATCTTCTCTGCAGAGCCCTGATCCTATCAGCCACCCAAAGCTTGCCAGTGTTTGCCGACTCTGCCCAGAATGGCAGTGCAGAGCCTGTAGGTACCATTAACCCAACTCCCATAACTCCCTCTCCATCCAGATCTTCTGCATATTGCCAACGCAAGAGTGTCCTAAAAAAGGAAAGTCGTGATTATCCAACTCCATGAATTTAGAATGTGCTATGATAAGTGCTCCTAAGTGGGCTGGCTCTCTTGGCAATAGACTGGGAAGGTTGATCTAGGAGGCTGAGGAGACGAGCTGGGAAAAGTTACACTGTCTTCCCACTGTTAGAAGTGGTTGAGGATGGATGAGAGGTGACAGCATAGGTGGAGTAATACCACAGAGTCAGTGTTGGGATGATGCGAAATGAAATTACCTAACCGTAAATACTTCTAGTTGCTCAGCTGACTTAAAGTGTTTTCTAAAACAAGGTCTAGTCTCACAGCATTAAAACAAAAGGGCAGTTTACTAAAATAACAAGGGTCGTTCAGATACACCTGAGAGATGACACTCACGGTTGCCAGTGCTCATCAATTGTAATGCTTGGTTTTCTATTCAAATCAATAAATGAACTTTGTTATTTGTACAGCCTGATCACTCGATTCCATTCATATTGTTACAAAACTTCTCATAAGGACAGAGCCAAAGAATTTTTTTAAAAAATGAATGAGAAATAGAATAGGATTTTCAACAGTCCAAAATTTGAAACTATAGTTAATGAACAACAAGTTGAAACTGAAAAGTAGGTCATCAGCTTCTAAACTCTAAACATGTGAAACACGGTGACATAATTTCACCTCTACAATGAGAAACAAAAAGAACTCCCATCATCCCTGTCGGTAGCAGAAAATAGCCTGCTCTGTTACATTCCACTAGGTTCATGAAAGGCCCTGAACTATTCTCAGCTATCATATTTACTACATTAATTACCATATTAATAAAAATAATTAGACTGCAACTCAATTTAGTCATGTCAACATCTTAAGGAATTATTGGATTGCTGTATACTCAATTTGATCAACATGCTCTCTTGGAAAGAAAATATTAAGCAAACCCAGCTGAGGTGAACACTGACTGATAGTGCGTATGTGTGTTTAGTGCACACGTGGGTGCAGATGAGTTTACACATATGTCCTGGTACAAGTCGAGGCCAGAGGACCTTGATTTTTTTTAACATGGGCACCCCTCTAGATGATACTGATATACAAGAGAATAAAGATTCATTTTTAATAAAACATATCAATGTCAATAAAATTCAAACTTCTTGACTATCCTTTTGTGAAGAAAAAAAAACCTAGAATAGAAGCTATTGAAACCGTTAATCATTCATCAACCTCAAGAAAGTAACACAAAATCACACAATTTTAAAGTTTAATTAAGAAAACTGATAGCAAGCTGTCTCCCTTGACAAACACTAACTTCCACTTTAACTGGACAAAAAGAAACCCACTTTAATATGTGATGAAAGGAGGGCAAGCCTGGCAATCTAAATATTAAAACATTCTCACTTCAGGTCCAGTGCTCCCACAAACCTGGTCATCGATATATTAAAACATTATAATTTCCAGAGAAACCCATTAGGCAGACTTAGCAGGGCTCATTGAAATAAGTGTGGTCTTGCTAATGATAAACCCAATATTTTTCTTGCTACAGGCTAGGCTCCACCATCAGATATTCCTTAATTTCTTGGGTATTATACATAAGAATCATGGACAATTT
Source organism: Zapus hudsonius (assembly GCA_004024765.1). NCBI lineage: Eukaryota > Metazoa > Chordata > Mammalia > Rodentia > Dipodidae > Zapus > Zapus hudsonius. Next base: position 63,229 of record PVHP010004461.1, on the reverse strand, counting down.
CCTTGTGAATTACATTTCTTCCTTTTTTAACTTTAAAAGAATGCTATGAAATAGTTTTGTCAGTACATGATTGCAATTTGAGAACAAATAATGAACCTGTTTGCTACTCACCTAAGTAACTATAAGCATATGAAGTAAAATCTTTGAATAACAACCAGACAATTCTCCAAGAAAGTGGTCCTTTGACAGTAATGTTTCACTGGACTAAAATATGTACTCTCTGACAAATTCTGTTTCCTTTCTCAGCTAGAGGTGACGATCCTTCACCTGATGTGTGCGTGATGCTGCTAACTTTAATGTGTGCATAATTAATATGTAGCATCTTTAGATTCGTCAATAGCAAGAATTCTTGAACAGAGAGTCTTCAAGAGGCTAAGCGTGCTGGCAGTAAGAGTCAGAAAAATCCAAGATCTCAAGGCCAGCCTGGCTGCCTGCAAGGAACAGCCCTAGACAGGAATTGATTTGTTTCAACAAGCTCCTCATTGGAAATACAAGCATTCTCCAGGAGGGTGTCGGTATTCATTAATTTCTCCTTTGAGGTAAGAGATATCTCACCTAAGAAGCCTAAAGGAGAGAAAACAATATAAATGACAGAAACGGAGAAGAGAAGATGGGTCATTAAAAATAAACTTGACCAATTTTAAAAATGAAATCCAAAACTCATTTCTGGGATGAAAGTCTTACAGACTTGCCGTCAAGTATGACTCTTCACAAGTTATTGCTTTTGTAGAAATCACAGGATGAAACCGAAAATATGAACACTTTTGAAAGAAAACTCAATGCACATGCATAAACCTTATCTTTCAGGGACAACACACATGATAACATAATTGTCTTTTGTAAAGACAATTAATTATCCCAGATACATTAAAAATAAATTGTGGTTTACAAGAACATAATTTCCTTTTATGTTGTTTAGTGCTGTTGTTATTTGTTTGTGTTGAGTGAGACAGGGTGATACTCAACAGACTCCATTGGCTTTGTCCTCCGTAATGCTTCTGCCTCCCTCTCCCAAGTGCTTGAATTACAGGTATGTGCCACCATACTCAGCTAGAAGAGTAGATTTTCTATGCAACTCAGAAGATGTTGAATTCTAAAGTGAGACAACTGCATAAAATGTTGCTCCCTCCCAACTTAAATCTTTTCGTTCCTCAGCCTTATTGAGGTTTAACAGATGTGACAGACAGGTATATGCATATATATATATATATATGCACACACATTCTTTCCTCTATATTTTCATAGGAGAGATTATTTTTATTATACTCATTTTTATTAGTGTGAAGAAATTGAGATTCGAATGTACCACTCTGAATAGAAAACATATGGTTCTACAATGATACTTATGATTTAGCTACATATAAAACATAACAAGGAATGTTAAGAGATGACTGACAAATGTAACTTCATGTATGTTTTCTAGTATCGTATTCTTTAGGCCTTTGCCCATACAACCCTCAAAAACAACTGAGGCTTTATCCTACTATTGTGATTAGAAAGCTCAAATCAGAAAAGAATATGAATTTAATGTCTTTTCCTTAAAGTAGCTAAAACAATTTACATATGTACCCATATCAGATCAGATGAGATCCAAAGACTCAACCATAGCCTGTTAATCTGATGACAAAATAATAATTTTGAGGTAAACTTTTGAATAAAACGTTCAATTTTCTGCTTTTAAAAACTAGAAGGGAAAACACTAGAAGTACTGGGCATCTTCTTCTCTAAACCTGCTAATGACCTTAATGATCTTAGGGACATGAATTCTCTTTGGAATGAAACCATGTCTTAGAGATAAAGAAATGACTGGACTTCATTTTAACCAATAAATCCATCCTGTTCCTAAATTTAAATCTTCTAAGTAGATAGCACACTTCTCTTGTAAAAGCAATTTGAGTTATACATAGCTACAGAAGTTTCTCAAGTGACTGGATCTAGGAGAATTGTAAACCCAGAAATCCAATGAGGGTGTCCCCACAAAGGTTCTAGCTAGGAGAACCACCCTATTAATATCACAGCATAAACATGAGCTTACAACAGCCATGCACTTAAATAATGTCATGGCTCTTCCCAAATGCTACCCAGCTTTGAAATTACAGATTTGCTTCTGCTTTATAACTAACTACAAAAAGTGTTGGTGAACACCATTATAAAAATAAGAGTGCATCTAACTGGAACGTTCATCATCCTCTTAGTTTTCACAAAACCCGCCTGATTTCGAGTTTCCTCTTCATTATTATGCATTGCAAACACTGAGTCCTCTAACTGATGCTTTCCAAGATTTCTAAAGTTCACTTTCATTAGGATCCTTATACAGTAAGTGAGAGAAAACAGAACACAAGCTGGCAGGATACTCTAAATGTAACAAGTTCCGCTGCTTCTGTCAATAAGAGCACCACATACTCTTGGCAATGCTAAAGAAAATGATCTATTTGCTGTGGTGGATGTGGAAGCAGATTTACAGACTCTTTAGAAACAACAATCTACACTAAGGACAGTAGACTCCTAGAATCTTCAAGCAGTAAGGCATTGGTTTCCATAACTCCATTGCAAGTATAGCTCCTGAAAGGATACCCACAAGAACCCCAGCCAGGGGAAACAGAGAAGGTGTCAATCATCTTCCATGATAAATATAAAATAAACATTTCAGGTTCACATAACCATATGGATTTAAATTAGAAGGTGTTCAAAATCTGTTTTTGAGTTGTCATTCTGGATCACCATATAAAATAACTCTGCAAAGAGATTACACATAAATATACTTAGACATTTATAACGGGATTCTCCTTAAACTTTTTGGACGAAAAAAGTATTTTAAGTGAAGTGGAATTTTTTATAGCAAGTAAGACTTAGCAAATCCCTAGCCTTCACCTTGTTAGTGGTATGCTCTTAATGAAGCATAAACCTCTATGTACAATTTTATTTGTCTGAAATACAGACGAAAATGGCTAGAAATGAGGACTACTAGAATTCTTGGGTGATTTAAATGATAAATAACTTCATCACATAAATACTGAGCCACTTTAGAAACCCCAGAGATATCTACAAAGAATGTTCAGGGCAGACACTACCAAAAGTCATTAATAAGAAGTCAGAAGTAATCTCTTCCCTACTGAATTTTATCTACAACCTCCATGTGCAATCTGTGGTTCACAGGCCGGGGGGCACGACTTCACCTTATGTGGTAATACCACGTAGGAGCTTGTTGGAAATGCAAAATATCAGGAATCTACTCAACTCTACTGAATTAAAAGATGCAGTTCAGGAAGATTCCCCTGGAGGTCTGAGTGCACCTTGTACCTTAGGAGTGAGACACAATGATCTGGAAACCACTTAATGAATGAGTCCTAACTACAGAGATGCTGTCTACACTGTCTATGTGCTACCTTCAGCTCTGAGAACAAGACCTGCCCTGTAGTGGACACTTGAGAAACATCTGTCAGAGGAATTGACATGTGAATATCTCTTATAGCATATTACTATTGTAGCATATTGTACTGTGATTACATCCACAAAAATTCTTAAATTCACACAACACTCTTAAATTCCTCTTGGGCACAGATGTAGTCTTACTCACCTGTGAATCTTCTTTATGTCTTTCAATATTTTGCAACAGATATTTGATCAATTATAACTTTTAGTTTTTGGCAATGAATATGTTACTACTAACAAAATTAACTATAGTATTTTTTTCAATGTGAGAACTTGAAAAAAAAATCAATTTGAGTCAACATACACATCCTGAGTTCCTCCATTTGGCTCTGGTATTAGATATAAGAGGTACATTTTCTTCAAGTAGGATAGAGTTGGCCAAGGAATGAAAATATTAACATATAACATGTAGATAAGAACAAGTCTATGTGCTACCAGAAAACATGCATGGTGTGGATTGGCTGAAATTCAAAACTGATTCTAAAACCTCATGTTATTTAATAGATTCAAAGGCTTGGAACAAATATTCTACCAAAGCTGCTGTGAGTTTGAAAAACACCCCCTTTTTTTTAAGTTTCATTGTCTTTCTTAAATTCATTTGCCAGAGAACAGACCAGAGGCAGTGACACAGCAAGTACATCAAAAAGAAAGGTAGAGACAGAGTTCTACCTAATAACTTAAGTGACTGGTTCTAAAACACAAATATCTAAAGCAAAGGAAACAAAGAATTTGTAAGAGATAATTGTGAGATAAAAATCAATAATTAAGAGCATATGTATACTGTCAACAAGCCATCCTAAAATGATAATGAGATCATCAGACACATGGAATGACTGGTTTTCCTAAATCTGTATTATAAAGACAGGACACTAGAGTAGGAGGATACTAAAGCACTTCCTCATCAAAGAACCACTTGTTTTTAAATTCTATTGACAAAATTACATAGCCCTTATAGATTTCTGTTGCTGTTATGGTTTGGAAAACTTAGAACTTAAAATTGAACCAAAATGTATGTCTACACCTATGTGTATATCTACATATGTAATCTCTCTCACTCTCTCTCTCTCTCTCTCTCGCTCTCTCTCTCTCTCTCTCTCTCTCTCTCACACACACACACACACACTCTCATGTTGTTGTCTTCCCAGGAGGATAGTTGACAATGGTGATAACACAGTGTGTAATTAGTTTTCATTGTTCACCTGACAGCTATAGATCCTTACAAGACCTTTTTTTTATGTTGTAAATGCTATAGAAAAAAATACACTAATAACAGGCATTTAATTATGCATCTAGTAACCAAAGAGGAAACCTTACCAGTAAAGGGTAGAGTCTATATATGCATATATATTTTTGAGGAAGAGGATTGCTGTACTCCAATTGCAATAGTATTCAAATTATTGGTGACATAAAGTGAAAAAAAGAATAAAATTTCTCCAAGTTTATGTTGCCAATAAAGTATATATACAATGCTACGCCAAGAATAGTATCACGTCTTTACTAAAATATTAAAAAGAATAAAGGCACTGCTTATTAATAAGGAAAATACTTTTTTGAATAACTATGTTTTCACACCGCCAGTGAAGGATATAAAGATTCAGTTTTAAATTTTGGCTTTTGCCTCGCTTTTCAAAACTTTTAAAAAAAGGAGTACTTGTATCATATATTGGGTGCTACATTTCCTGAGGCTTACTTTAATTTGCTTCACAGAGTATTTAAAATAAAGCATCCCCAAGTTACTGCCATCATGGACATGAGATCTGCCACTGAGGTCCTTTCTCGCCTGATTAATTAGTAATTGGGAGACACATTTTGGCAGCTTTCATTTCCCTATTATTTTCTCTAGTTGGACACAAAACCCTGTCAGAAGCACCACTATTTGAACTGTACCCCTCTTAGTGCTGGGTCACTAAATGTTAATAAATGGAGCCCCTGCCAGAATACTACAGAAATAGGCATAAAAGTTTATTGAAGCAGTAACAGTAAACAAATATATGAAGAAAACACTGAATGCCACAGTATCTAAAACATTAATGGTCTGTCTGAACCCAGAGGTTACTGGCAAGATTGCAGAGCCAAGACTACAAGAAAAGACCTTTAACAAAATCACCGACATCGTCTATCTTTAAAAAGAAAAACAGTAGGGGTGTGTGTGTGTGTGTGTGTGTGTGTGTGTGTGTAGTTTGCTGCAGGTACCTCTGAGGCTTCCTTAGCCTTCTCCATGATGCCAAGAACCTGAGGAATAAAATGATTGGGAGGCAGAGATTTATTGTGACCACACAGACAGAGAACCTATCCTGAAGTCATCAACGCTCTGCCTGAGCTAAAGGAACACTTTCACTAAGGGCAGGTGAGGGACTTCAAAGTAGCCGGAAACACTGATACTTTGGAAAGCTGCAACAGTTAGGGCATCAGTGTCAGGATCTTCATCTCCAAGTGTCAGTCACTCCCAAAGCAGTATCCTGCTCCCATGGTGGCTCAGGACACTTGTGTGCCAGGGCAGTGACCATGCTGTGCGAGTCAGAGGTCACCGCTTCCACATTCCCACATTCCGACATCTGTCTGAATTTTCTAGCCCTGAAACAATAGAAGGGGACCTACGCTCATTTGCAACCACTTTGTTTAACCTAATTGTTAAATACAAAAGATCATTGCTCCAGATTTAGAGTTATTTTAGCTGTTCTTCCAATTCTCACTTGTCTCCATTAAACTAAATATGGTAGAAACTTACTGAGGAGGAGAAGTCCCCTATACATCATTAGGGTGAGTCAATGCAGCAAAATTTATTCTAACCCCTTGACATCTGAGAAGCAAAGTGATCATGTATGTCCCCCCTCCATTATCAGATCTGGGGAAGGGTTTGGACTGTAATTATCCTCCAAACAAGCTATAACTTCATTTTATTCAAGCCACAAGACCATATTTTTAATACAAACATGCTTCCCTCACATGTATTTTCATAGTCAGAGGCAGGAGCTAATTGTTAATTATAGTTTACCTGTATTAATATGCCGCTAATAAAACTTAAAATGGAAACTCTGACACTTTGGAAACAACATAAAAAGGGAGGGGGAGTATGTGTTAGTTCATTTAAAGCTAAAAGGTCACTTTGAAAACTTCCTTATTTTCGTCTTTTCCACCAGCCAGTCAGGAGAGAACAGAGGGTGGACATCATGGGAAAGGTTTCTGGTGCAAAAATTGTCACCTCAAAGCTGGACTTTTAGAAACAGACATAGATCTGTTCTTACCCACTTCACCGTGGACTTGGAGCCCCCACCCCAAGACCTACTTCTACAAATAGTCAGTTAATGGGTGGAATATGAGACAGACTGAGTCAGGTGACTTTTGAAATTAATGTGAAGTAAACTCGGCTTGGACTAAACATGTTCCTAAGGTTCCCAGAAATCAAGGAACAGAGACAGTTGCAAGAAGCGTAGTGTAAATTTCTGGTAAAGTTTACAAAGCCACATATTCTTCAAAAATATATACAGAAATAAAAAAAAATTAAAAAAAAACACGATGGGAAATATAGCAGAATCATTTCATGCAATCTCACAAGTTTTAGTAAAAAAAAAAAATGTGAGTTTGCCTCTAAAATCATTTTCTATCAGAAACCACAAGAAGAGTGTGTCAATGAAAACCCGAGAGACAATTGGGGGACAAAAGAGCTCTGATGTCACGTAAAGCTTCTCAAAGCATTCAAAATGCGTTAGTGTGCGTAGGTATCTATATTTTTACCACTATTCCTGACTAGTCAAGATTCCTGGTACTGAAGATCAATTTAAGAGGACAAAATGTCAAACAATAGGTGGAAGTCCTCAGTAGGGTCCTTAAAAGGAAATCAGCGTGTGGGGTGACAGTGGGGACTGTTATGAATGTATCCCTCACAATGCAGAAAGATGTGCATGGAAACGAGGTGCAGTCTAACCCGAATTTAGCACCAGACTATACCATGTGTAGGTGTTACCATCTTATCACAAGTTAAAATGTGCTTTTTGCCAAGTAGGCATTAAGAAGATTACATCTCGGTAACTTTGCAAATCAGAACATTCAATTTAGAGTCCCACCAAAATAATGACAAAGTGCTTCAGTGTTTTTCTATTGTCCATATTCATTTCCGGAGGATTTTCTTGGAAGACATAAAATCGGTCATAAAACAAGATGGCTGCTTCGAGGGGGCGGGGCAGGTAGCAAAAAAACGCTGAATGCCAAAATCTGTCTTCTAAATCAGGAAATAGGAATTTGATATATTTTTTTTCTAATTTCCATGTGTTTGTATGCTTTCACATGGATCCCCATGGGTCACACTGTGTAGATATTTTAAATTATTAATAAGCAATAGCCTGTTTTTTTAATTTTCAGAATGGTCCAATCTTTGTGTGCTGAGAACAGGGTGGCCCAAGCCTCCTTCATGTATGTGCACACAGTCACTTCACACCAAATCATAACTGGTCATGAGAATCGGGATAAGTAGTGGCTGGAATAACACTGAATCGCGTATTTCTTTTAAAAAAATCAAATAGAAAATTATCTGTAATATTGTAATAATACTTTATGATTAGTTCAACCACATTTGGCATTAAAGCCAGAGGAAATTAAACTGCTGGGACTCTCCTTGAAATGCACTTTTGGTGACCTTCCTCAAACAAGTGGCAGATGCATTCTATGATTTACATATAAAATTTAAAAACATTTTCCTCCATTTTGAAATAACTTTTAAATAGATTTTTTTTAAAATCTTTCAAACCTATTTTTATCCCTCACTTGAGTGGAAAATAAGACCTGACAGTAACATTTTCTTCAACCTGTCAACTGTCAATTGTATGAAGGACGTTTTTAAAGATGACAAAGGTTTATTTTTCCTTATTGAAAATGATAGAATTCTACCTGAATGAAAGCTGAGTGAACCATGTCTACAGTGTACTATGGTCTCTCAGCAACCAGCTAATTTCAGTAGAAGTTTTAATATTTTAAAATAATGTTCTTATTGGAACATATGGCTTACTTGTTTGAAAACTGCGCTCAAAAAAAAAATCTGAAAAAATCAAGACTCTGCATCCATATAAATTTTCTATGAGAAAATGGTGCGGATTTTAGTAGTTTGAAAATAATCCTTTAGAGAATCCAAAAAGGAGGAGGGCCCATCAAGAATACGAAGATGTATTGAACTTCTTTTTGCCAAAAATTATGTATAATTATCATACAGAAAACTTATATTATTAATTTATCATTTTAAACTAACACTGTGCTGACTTGCTTGTGAATGACTAAACTTTGAAAACATAAATTACAGACAAATTCAGGAAAAAAAACAGATCTCTTACTAGTGAGTAATATCCTCTTCAGGAACACTGGAAGTTCACATTAATCACGACAAACTTTTCTAAAAAACAGTCAGAGCTTGAAAAGCTGGCTAACATATAAATCTAATAATATAAATCAGGCCTTTAAAAGAGATGGTAATTTATTGATGTTTGGCTAAGGCCACCATGATAAGACAAATTATTAAAAGTGAATATTAATATCTCATTTCTCATACTCCTCTTTGAGGTTTTTATACATGACAGGAAGGTATTATTTGTCACCGGTGATCAAAGGACAGAAGACCGATAGGAGTGAGCAGTCCTGGATAGAGCAAGGACTACTTTCCTCACTGGACTTAGGAAAACAGGCATCATCTTCTTTCCCAAAGTGGACGATGCAATCAGACTGTAATTCTAATATCTTGTAATAGACTGAATCAGCACACAATGGTTCATTATTCAAATGAAATATCCTAGGTTGTAGTTTTAAATCCTTATTGCTATTGAGGTTGTACAAAACAATCACACACACACACAAAAAAAAAAGGTAGAGTGGTGTCTTTTTTAAAAAAACATAAGCAAATTATTTGTATTAAAAATAAAACTAAGCAATGTACCAAACCCTACCACTCACATAAAATTCTGTTTCAAACATTTTCTAAGGTTTCATTCATTTTATATCTTAATGCTTTCTCTTTCTCTCAAAGGTAAATTCTTTTGGCATCTACTTTTCCCAAGCTAGCAAAGGCCAAGACTCCTGAAGGACTAATTGTATTCATTCATTTTCTTGGCCCAGCGTGAAGCTGGTAGCTTGCTTGGTTCATAGCAACAGGAGAGAAACGGAGGTACCCATCTTTATCTGTCCTTACCCAACAGGAAACCAGGCCAGTGGGCAAAATGCAATAAGATGCCTGTTCAGAAGGCATTCTGCAAGATTAAATGGTAGAAAATCCAGGAAGTTAATTTGCCAACAAATAAGTTAAATGCTCCTTCTAAACCTGGTCGTCAGTTTTCAAAAGTGGAAAGCACAAGCTACTCTTCATCACAACATATATGGTAATTAGATGTGTGCTCTGTGAGACAATTGTCTAGTTATTAACACTATAATCACAGAAAAAGAAACAATGAACTACTAAAGTCTCTCTCTCTGATACTTTTAATCACAAATAGTTTATTGATGTTGGTTTCATACTGGAAATGCCACATGAGGCCATTCTGCCAAATTTATTTTTCAAAAGTCCTGATAGTTTATTATGAGGGCATAAAATAATGCATTCAATGGTTAAAATAGCCCAGAGGCTAACTTTGCTTTTCAAAACTCTGGAAAACTGAACAAAAAAAAAAAAAAAAAAAAAAAAAAAAAAAAAAAAAAAAAAAAAAAAAAAAAAAAAAAAAAAAAAAAAAAAAAAAAAAAAAAAAAAAAAAAAAAAAAAAAAAAAAAAAAAAAAAAAAAAAACAAGGAGCATACTTCTCTTTTATAAATTTAGAAATTTAATACAGGTGGAGGGATCTACTGAGGTCTCTGTAAACAGATATGCATAAAGAATTGGTAAGTCAGTCTAAGTTGGACGGTTTAATTTTTATGCTAGTGTTTATATAAATTCTGGTACAAATATCAAAATGATAAAATTATCCCAATACATCTAATGGAATGATATATCCCTCTGTGGCTCAGGGTTGAAGTTCAGATTTTACCAGAAGTCTTACTTGAAGAGTTGTTTCTAACATATAAAGACTACTTTACAAATTCAGAACTTCAAAAATAAAGAAAATTCTTCAAGTTTAATACTAAAACTCATTAAAAACAAAGATAAACTTTTATCTTTTCTTTCATCAAATTCTTTGATATATATATATGTGTGTGTGTGTGTATCAAAATAATGATGGCTCAGTTTTTTTTTAATGAAACAACTGAATTTTGAAAGAATAAAAATACCCAAGGGAATGGTCTTGGAAAAAGGTGTATATACATATATATTACCACTTCTGTCTACTTAGCCACATACATAAAAGAGCCCTGATGGAAGGGCTTGGGATGGTGCTAAACCTAGAATCCTCATGACTTTCAAACTCCAAGATTCCATGCTAACAAACTAAGTGGTATCAGCTATCTCTTCCTTTTACATGAAATATTTGATTTACAAGCCCTTAAACAATTGGAGAAAAAAACTTTAATTGAATTTAGTAAATTCTTGATAAATTAACAGAGACATTTTTCAGGTTAAAAGAGAATAAACCTTTAAACGGATGATACTCAAACCTTGACAAGAGCAAGCCCAGAGTCAGGAGAATTAGTATTATTAAAAGTGCTTTGACTATATTTGCAACTGTACTATTTTCCTGTTGCATTCGTAATGCAAATCAGAGGGCACATTTAATTACCCTAGCATCATCTTGGCACACAGTCAAAAGAATGTAAGAACTTTCTTGGTATACAGTGTTTAAGAGAGTATGCCTATTGGAGGCTATTTATAGCTCCAGGTTAAGAGGCATGGTCTTCATATGAAGTTATATCTACCTTTGTAAGCATAGCTATTAAAGAAGAATGCAAATAAAGTTTTATTACTGAAGTCCTTAAAAAAAAAGCTCCTTAAAAGCTTTCTACAATCTTAAATTAAGAGCAAATAGTTAAATTCTCTTTGAGTTAGATTTTCATTACTCCGAATTGCTTAGCAACATTCCAGTTCAGAATGCAATGTAAGAGAGCATTCTCCTATTTACATTTCCTTCTAGGTAAGTTTTCAAATTTTAAAAATGTGAAGGAAGTGTGTAGGCAAATGTGATCATGTAGTATTTCTATTGAAACTGATAGTTCTCAGTTTCTCTTTCACAGATTTGTACCAATTCAATGTATAAAATCAGTGTGGTTCACCGCCCAATAAATACTAAGAACTAAAAAGTTATCAGTATTTGAAAACTTAATATCCACTTCCCAGAAGTTACTAGCAGGAAGACAGATTCCAACAATGAAGCTATTTTGACAGAATAAGCGCAATGTTTTCCTGTGGTACTAGATTTATCCATGCTTATGGCACCCATGGAAAGACAGAGATGATACTCAATGTAGCAAATGAGCTCTTGTCTGCCACAGAAGTTACCTGGAGCACATGTTATACAAGCAAATGCTCATTTCCAGTGACCAAGATATATGTGATGATATTGTAACATAGTAATAAGTGAATTTAATTTCAAATGGAATAAGTTTCAGTTAAAATGTACTTACTCATTTACACTAAGTACACGTTCTTAACCATTTAATACATCCACTGAACTTTTCTTCTCAGAGAAGAAACTTTAAAAATCCATTTAATTGCAGTTAACATTGTCTACTGATATTCAAAAGACTGAATCTTTTGATTATTACTTTTGCATAATTGTGACACTTTCTATATATGACCAAAAGAAAGGGCTAACTTAACTTTACAAAAACCACAACTGCATGAAAAAGAAAAATGTACAACTCTAAATTTAAATTTAGTAAGCCCATGCAAATTTTATTAAATATTCCCTAACTTTTATATAAATTATTGTATCTCAGTTTGAAATTTACTTATTTTGCATTTGGTCCTTTTTAAGTTACTTCATATTTACTGTTAATACACAGAAGTATCAGCATTTCATCCAATAGCTTAGTATTAGAACTGCCTGCTGCTACCAACTTGTTTAAAATATTATTTTGAAAAGTTTTCCTGTAGCAAGATAAATACTTCCATAAATCTCTGAGACTCCTAAATGCTGAAGCTAAATTTCTTTTTTGGGGATGATTAAGGGTTACAGCATTCTTTCTTTGAGATGTTATCAAATTGAGAATGTTCAAAGAGAAAGGTATCTCCTCCACAGCCTTCAAATTAACATAGTGATTTAAGAATCCTCCAGGCATTTCAAAATTCTGCAGATTAACTTTGAGCAGGTTCAAAGCCACCAGGCATCCTGCACCGAAGTTTTCTTTAGGTAGGGCAGATCTATTAAAAAACATGACCTGTGACAAAAATCAATGTGCTAATCTCAAACCAAACAACAGTATCAAAAGCATAAAGCAGAGATAACCTAACATAAAATGTCCTCAAACTAACTCAGGCTAGCTTGACAGGGTAATAAACTGGATTAGATTAAGGGTGCTGCTAGCTCTTTGGGTTTTTAACCCAGGGGAAGACTGGAACACCCACATACCCTAATAAATGAATACCAGGACGAAAAGATCATACTGTGAATTTTGGGGGTGAGAGCCAAGAGCAAAATGCCCCAAATTCAAATAATGGTCTCACGGCTACTTTATTGAATAAAGCACTGAAGTTGAGAAATATAAATTCCCGCTCCCTATTTGCTGTGTAATAAAGTCCAAAGGGAAATAAAACCAAGGAAAATAATTAGACTTGCTTTTAGCACCACTGCAACTGGAAAGCTTGCTCTTATTTGTCTTGTCAGCTTTAATAAAAGGCATATTCTCTGGCAGGGTGGCGTCTCTTTCTCCTTTCCTAATAGTGGTAAGTGGCATGTCAAAGAAGAAATAGCTTCCAGTTCCAACACCCACCTCTGTAACACTATCTAAGCAAAGGAAAAGAAAACTTTCAGGCATGTCTACCTCTGCTATGGGGCTAAGGGAGGGGGGTCTTTTAGGACTTGAGCTACCTGAGTGTGAGTGCTGGATTAGTGGAGGTGGATGGGGGGATTCCCTCTCAAACCTGCGCCCGGTGGACCACTGCTTGGGGGGGGAGGGGGGATCTACCCATCTTCATCTGAGCTGACAATCTGGGAATCTTCACGAATTCATACGCAGGGAAGGCTGGAGGTTGCTGGAGAGGGCCGGTGGGAAATCAAACTGGAGGCATCCACCAGCCCCTCGCTCAGTGCCTTAGGGGCGCAGCCTCCCCGTCTCTTTCCTCCCAACTTCCACACTAGCCAAAACCTGCTCCAAAAAACCCTGGGATCTTAGGTACAATGGATACTATTTCCCTCCCAAGCAGGCACCGACACCAGCCCCCAGCTAGAAGCTGGCCTGGGTCCCAGACAAGCAGAAAGGTATGGGCCCAGGGGGACTGACTGCTGGGCACACACTGGGGGCAAAGTTAGGTTTGGAACTGCTCCTGCCCAGGAAGGGTCCGCCAGGCACTCTGGATGACCCTCCGCCCCTTTCCAGGGTCCAGGAGCCCTGGATGTCTGCGGCTGGCTGAGGCCCAGCACGTGCGCTGGGACAGTCCCGGGCGCCCACCTCTGGCCTCCCGCGAACCAGACTGGCTTGGGGACGCCCGCAAAAAACAGTTCCAGGTAACCGCGAGCTTCCCTCTGGCTGCGCACCGTCAGGCCCGGGGCGAAGGGCTTCCACCTTCTGGCTCGCCAACTCCAGCAGCTCGCTCCGCACACATGACGTAACCCGGCCTTAGATCAAACTTTCTGGCACCTTAAACCCACCGGGGGAAAGGGGATACGGAAGGTGGGAGAATCGTCTGCATTGCCAAGTGCGCCGGGCCCAAACTGACTCGGGGGGTGAACCATTTTCTTGCAGTTACGGAGGAAAAATCAAAGCCTAAAGCTTCCGCTTCCCAGCCCCCCTCACTTCCCCTAGCCAGTGCGCTCTCTCGGCGCGCACCAGGAAAAGAGCAGGGATATTTTTAAGAAAAAAAAAAAAAAACTTTTGGCGGGTCCTCTTCCCCAGTCCCGACGCTCTCTCGCTCCAGGCAGGAGCCCCGGGCGGTATCCATGGAGGCTCCCCGCATCCCAAGCCCTGAAGCCGGGATGGGATGTCCGTCAGCCGGCTTTGGCTGGGAAGCGAAGTCCCAAGTCCCTGGCTCCCGCCCTTTTCCAGATCTTCCCCGCACCCCTTCGAGGCCGTGGGTCTGCGCAACCCGAGGGATTCCCCGGGGCACCCGGCCTCTCCGCGGTGGCTTAACAAAGAAGAGCGCGCAGCGAGCGCTTCCCGCCGGTGCCTCGGAGCCAGCGGCGCTGGGCGACGCCGGCTCGCAGGGTGCGCGCTGCCTGCAGCCGGTGCGCGCCGGTCCCCGCGGCCGCCGCTCCTTCCTCTGCGCCCCGAGGCCCGGGGAGCCTGGGCTCTCCGCCCCCCGCCACCTTACCTGGGGTTGCTGCTGTTCCAGTAGACGGCGTAGCGATCGGCGACGACTTTGGAGCCCGGGTCCTGGCTGAACACACACATCCAGAGCACCAGAAACAGCAGCGTCAACATCTCCACGTGCAACATCACGCCTGGCCAGCGGCGGAGCCCCCGACGCGCCACTCCGGGGAGAGAGAAAGAGGAGAAAGAGAGGGAGCGGGGGATCAGGAGGGAGGGAGGGAGGGAAGGGGACAGAGAGATGAAGAGCGCGGGCACCCAAATAAATATGAATAAATAAAATGAAGGGGGTCGAGGAAGGAGAGAGGACCACACCAAGCTCGGGAGGGGTGCGAGAGAGAGAAGAAAAGAAGGCGGTGGAATGGAGGGGGGCACAGACTTGCGCTACCACCGAAGGGTTCGGGAGGGAAAAAAGAATCACAAGATGGAGAGAGACGTGCGTGTGTGCGGTGGCAGCGGCGAGGACGGGGGAAGGGGTGCCAAGCTGTGTCTCGGGAGGAGGCTGCCGGCCGGTCACCCCGGGAGAGGGAGGTGCGCGCGGGGCCGGGCGGCGGCAGCGCAGGTCGGGGCAGGCGGCGGCGCGCGCTGCACAGTCACCGGGAGCTGCGCGCCGTGGCCGCGGGGAGACATACACCGGCCCGCCGGGCCCGGCTCAGCGTCGGCGCCGCGGTCTGCGCAGGGTTCCGCCGCTGCCCGGAGCCCTCGCCGCGCGCCTCGCTCGGCTCCAAGTTACTTTGGCGGCCGGTGGGAAACTGCAGGAGGAGGGCGCCTGGCAGACGGGTGGAGGGGGCGGGGGGGCTTCACTCTCGTGGCCTCGGAAGTCCGAAAGGTTCCCCTGCGCCCTAGTAGGGTGACCCCCGGAAGTCTCGGAGGAGTCCTAGGTACTGCGGTACCCGGAGGTGCGCAGAGGAGGGTGGGGATCCGGAGCCGCCAACCCAGTCCTGTCGCGGTGTCCTGGAACTGGTGAAGCGACAGCTGCGTGACGAGGAGCTGGAGAGCTGCGTTGCCTCGAAAGCCTCAAAGAAAAGTTTGGCTCTTCGGGTCTTCCAGCAGGTCCCCAGTGGAGTCCGAGCGCGGCGGCAGCGAGAGGTGGCACCCCGGGCGCCGGCCGAGTCCTGGGCTTTCTCGTGCGCGCTTATCTCGGCTGGGTGTGGGTGCACCCGAGTGAAGGGAGAGCAGAGGTGGTGAACCAGCCAGGCAGGCGGAGCTGGGATGTCCAAAGCTGAAGGACGACGCCAAGCCGTGTTCTGCTAGAGAGCAGGAGGGGAAACCATCACTTTTCAAAGGGATCCTCCAACTCCTAGATGGGCTGATGTGTCAGTCTGCGATGGCCTTCCGGGAGCCAGGCTGAGCCCCCCACACGCCGGCCGTGCCAAGAAAGCCCCGCGTGTGCTCTCAGAAGTGTCCCTGGGACTCCAACGTGTCCAGCCCCAAGCCCGGCAACTTGTAGAGATGCATCAATCAGTTTGAAACAGGGAGAGAGAGAGGGGGAGGGAGGGAGGGAAAAAAGAAGAAGAGAGCGCGCACGAGCGAGTGGCACCTCCCCGATGACTACATCAGAAATCCTTCCCGGTCCTCCCGCAGCTGCTCCTCGGTCCCTCTTTAGGCACCGCAGCCAGAGGTGAAAAGCACCCAACGAATCCTAAAACCCCTAACCCAGGCGGGAAAATAAACTTGAGCACAGCAGCCGCCGCCCAGGCAACCCTTTGGAGAGATGGCAACGACTGGCCAGAAGTGGAAAGGAGTCAAAGTCAGTTTTGCAAAAGAGGAAGGGAAAAAAAAAAGGAGAGAAAAAATGCTTTATGGGAAAAATCTCTTCGGGCACGCCCCCTCGTTAATGACCTGCGTGTAAAGCCGACAGCGGCGGTGGCGACCCAAGCGGCACAGCCTCAGCACAGCGCGGGGCCGCGCGCGTGAACGTGGCCGTGGGCGGGGGGGCTCCGCTCGGGCGGGGCGCGGGGCGCGGGTGTGAGCTCGGGACGGAGGCCAGCCTCCGAGGCCCGGGTTATGGCTGCCTTTTTTTTATTATTATTATTATTATTTTTCCTTGCTTTTCTTTTTCTTTTTTTTTTTTCTTCCAAGCAGTTTTCTGGGGAAGGTGGGAAGTGATTGGAGCAACCAGTCAGGGAATGGCCTGCTGTTTGCTTACAGATCGGGTTTTTTTTTTTTTTTCCTCCCTCCTCTCCCCCTCTGTCTACTGCAACCCGATTGGTTTGCTCCACGAGAAAAAGGCGTTTTCCTAATCTCCTCCCTCCCCTCCCTCCATCCTCCCCTCCCCCTCCCCACCTTCCTGAAACCTGACTAATTGAATTACTGGGAGTGCCGAGGCGCCCTCTCCACCGCCGGGCTCGGCCGCCACGTGTAACCCTTTGGATGCTGAACCGCGTCGGGTCCGAAAAATGATTTGGCATATTTATTTGATTTTGTATTTTTCCTTGGCAATGATGTCTTCTGATTTTAAAGAAACTGGTTCCCACTGCCAGGAGAGCCGGGATGTGTCTCTGGGACCGCTCAGGTGAAGTCTCCTCCGAAAAGGATTCGGTAGTCCTGTCCTTGCCCAGCGTTGGGGTATCTGGAAATCAGAGCGTGTCCCTGTGCCTTTCAATCTCTCTTTCTACCGGGATTTAATGGTTTTTGAGCAGAAAACAAGCCTTTCCTTTAAAGTGATGTTCTGAAAGCACTTTAAAAAAAAACTAGGAGGAAAAAAAAATCTCAGTTTCAAATGATTACTATTCGGTGCGAACCTTCAACGAGGAGGAAATGAATGCAGCCCTGGAGCCCGGCAGAAATGCTTTACACCTTTTCCATTTCGATCCTGGGGTTGATAACACCCTCGCCACCACCCCCAAGGCGCACAGACGCGCGCGCGCACACTCGGGGAGCGCGGCGGGGGGAAGGCCTCGCGGCCCCCGGCTCGCAGGACAGGTTGCGGCGCCAGGTCTCCCGGGAGCCCGGCGGTCCCCGAGCCTGGGGACACGTCCTCTGCGGGGCCAGCGGCCGGGGACACCCACCCTCCCCGGGCCCCGCGGGCTCCAGAGCCGATTCTGCTCTTGCTCTCCAGTGACTTGGCTACCTTGGTGGGAGGGCCGATCCTAAGGACGCTCGCTGCCTGGCTAGTTTTTCTCCTAACACTGCCTCTTCTCCTCTTTACTTATTAGACCAGAAAATCAAGTATCACAGTCTCGCTTCTGCGCTTTCGAGCCCCGGATTTCCAGACGCTTCGGAGCGGTTAGGAAGCGTCCAGACGCCCTCCAGTGGTGGGTCTGCAGTCCGCACCCAGCAGGGGTATTGCCAATAGCTCAGTCCCCATTGTGGTTGAAAGTCTAGGGTCCTAGGATCAATAGACCTGAGGGAAAAGAAACAGTTCCTATAGGCAAAGTGTCACCTGGATAGGATTGGTTCTTGCATAAAAACTGAGTACAGGCAGTTTTTCCTACCTGAATATCCCTAAATTAAACTAGGAATGTCACTTGTGTGACCAGATATAAATTACAGCCAGACCATTACAGACTCCACAACAAACCACCCTCCCAATGTAAAGGGAATCGAAGCTCACAATATTAGCACAAATAATCCTCTATGTGAAATTTCACAAATTTCAGCAGAGAGAAGAAAGTGGAATAACTTTAGAAGCCACAGCATAAGATTTTATTTTTAAAATCAATTTTTCATTTAAAATGTTATTTTCCCACTGGTCTTCTGTAATGCTTCTGATGTTCCAGTGTGTGGCCTACTTTAAGGTGCTTTTTTTTCCTGTGATGGAAACATGGATTCCTTCCCTTAGCCTGTTGGGGAGTGGTGCTAATAGGTGCGCATATGACAAGCAGTTTTTCAGGAAACATTCTGGACCCTTTTAAGGGATACGTGTGTCTTTAGGAAGAAGAGAATTCATGACTCCTGTCTTGAGGAAAATGCTGACCCTGGGGAAGTCTTTGAGAGCTATCTAGTATCCGAGAGCTAGCAAGCTGGCTTCCTGTGGCATTGGGTAAAAAAGAAATGACATCCACTTATTTCCTCTTTGAAACACATACTGTAACCAAATGTGAAAAGTCAGGAAAACGAGCATATTTTAATACTTCAAACATCACTCTTTTGTTTAAAGTCTGACTAGCCTCAATCAGGAAAAAGATAATATGTTGTCTTCTTAAAATGATTTAAGAGGTTGGGATAAGATCATGGAGTCTGCAACTATTTTGAACATAACTCAGATGTCTCTGTAAAATAATTCATACGCTAAATGAGATGGCTCCTCTGGGATCATATGCCTACATATGGACATTGGTGTTACTGAGCAATATGTGTACATACTTGGCAGACACAATTTACAAGGGCATGTAGTAAATGAACATTTACTGCTAGGTAATGCGACTTTGTATCTGTTAGAAAACACGTAATTGAAAACTACAAATTGGCATTATGTAAACTAATTATGTTATGTGTAATTCAGTGTCCCAGAGGCAGTGGCTTTTAACCTGGCCTTTGTAGAATAAGTGGCTTTTTTGCCTGCTATGGCAGAAGGTTCATGCCCAAACAAAATAAAGCTAGAATAAACGCAGAGGACTAAAAATGCAGGGAATTATGGAAGGCTTTAAGTTCCACAAGACTGAAACAACACAGAGCTGAGACCTGAAAAGCAATTTGATAAAGCTCTGTCAAAGGGCTGAACTGCCATCTGAAGATGTTCGATTTAAAGTGATAATCAACCATGCACTTTGGTGGCTTTAAAAACAGGAGCAATGATGATACAAAAACATTGGAGCAATAATATGTTTGCCTAAAATTAAAATATGAATAGAGATGTATTAGTTCTTTTAATTCTATCCTAAATCAGTGTTCTATCTTCAGCTTTTTATTAGAATTACAGAGAGGAGCAGTTTGGAAAAAGACAATGCCAGGGACCACTTCTTCAGTTGTTGAAGGGCGGGGCCTGATTCTGTAATTTTTAATAACTCTCCGGAGAATTCTAATGAGCAGAAAGGATTGGGAACCACTGATCCAGGTAATTTATTTTTGCCTTAATTACTTCAGTCTTTTAGAAAAACAAGTTCTAGTCTCATTTATCTGGACAAGTATCTCAGCTTGGGGGGGTAGCAAGGCTGATACTGCAGAGAACTGGCTTTTATGAGGATCTCTGTTAAACTGAAGTGAGACTCTGAAATAATTTTCCACAGCACATAGTCATTTCTGAGTGCCATCTCCACGATATGGTGTCAGGGGCAAAGCTTGCTTCTAAATATGGGTTAATCTTCCTTTTTGGACTGTTTGGATTAGCGGCTACAAGGTAGAAGTACTGCTCTATTGTGTCAGGTGTTTGGATAAAAGAAATTAAATACGCCAGTGAGTGAAACCCCACAGTCCCTGAACCAAACAACTCTTTAATGTAGCAAAAATTAAATTTATATATTCAGAAGTTATGTTAAAACTCATATCCAGCAAAAATAAAGAAAATTAACCCTGGAGCAAAGATGAAAGAAATTATTAGCAACAGTCTTGAGGCCAGCCCCTCTGTTTCTCAAGGAATTCTTTTTCATTCTAAAGCCTCCAGACACTCTCAGCGTCAGTAAATTGTCACTCAACTGTCCTGCCTGAAGTCACTAATGAAGCGCTCTTTTTGTCAAAAGTTTCTCGGAGCATTTAGCTATGATAAATGTTAGCTTCTCTCTCCTTCAAGACTTTGCAAAACATTCCTTTGCTGTTTTTGACCTGG
The DNA here is from genome assembly GCA_004024765.1 of Zapus hudsonius. Taxonomy (NCBI): domain Eukaryota; kingdom Metazoa; phylum Chordata; class Mammalia; order Rodentia; family Dipodidae; genus Zapus; species Zapus hudsonius. Next base: position 42,726 of record PVHP010004461.1, on the reverse strand, counting down.
CTCTGTTTGTTCTGTGTGTCACCTGAAAGAGGGGAAGAGAAAGCACTGCATCTGTACCTCCCACCCTGTGATCTTGAACTTCATCCACATGTCTCCCACTTCTCTGGCTGGCTCCTGTCACTATCCGAGGAAGCCTGGTGGTTTACTTCTTTTACAATCTGCAAATAGTATCCAGAAAGAGGCATTCATAAAAGTTGCATTGATGAACTAACAGTCTGTATGAATATTTTTTCCCATTTGAAATTATTCCTCCATGACCATTGGACTAAGAAGGTCTCAGTTTCTTAGTGGTTGTTAATGTACGCTCCTTGCACGGTGGGGCTCCAACATGGACATTTTCATCACCCAAACCAACAAAAAAGAAATCCTGCTGGGAAGATGAGAGTCACAGTGTTTGCTAACCTAATTATGGAAGTGACAAATCCTCCTTAAACCATATTTCAAATGAGACCAATTTAGCAAATTCTTAAATAGGTGCATAAGTTTTAGCAGCCATTTTGATAAACACCTAAATAATTGATTGAAGCCCATATGTAAATATGTTTCTTTGGGGAATGCCCTCCTAGGTAATTCTAAAAGCAAACAAGAAATTGTGGACTCCACCAGCCTCTCTGCCACTTTGCATTATGCAGATTCAAATCCATACCACAGTTATGTGACCAGCTATCACTACATTGGCAGGAATTTATTCCCATAGCGATTTTCCTATTGCTCTGTTTTACTGTTTGAACATGTACTAATGTTTTTCATTTTGTATTTTTCTATTCAAATTTTAAATAAAAAAATCACTGAATGAAAATTATCTGCATTTTACAAATCTAATCCATTAGTGTAAAATCTAAACTATGTCTATGAATTATTAAATAGCACTCTAAATCCCTTGCTTAAAAATACAGGTTACCAAAAAAATCTGTATTATCAATAAAAATCTGTCTTTGTGTTTTATCATTGGATACGTCTGTGAGATGCCTTTTGTTTTAAATAAAAAGAAGATGAGTAGCCATGAAAGCAATAAAGTTAGTTTTGCTTTCTTTTCTATATTCAAACTAGTAATTATGATATTTTCTCCTGCCAGCTCCATCTATCATCACCCAAAAAGCATATAAGTTAGCTTTTCTGTTCTTTTAATTACTTTGAGACTCCAAAAAAGCCAGTGTATCTTTTCTTTTTTAAATGTCACTGCTACCAATACATATGCACACACATATATATGTGTATGCAGCATTCCTATGAGAATACATACAGAAGCACAGAGGGAGAGAGAACTTATTTCTCAATCAATTTTCCCCAAAGATTTTCATCAACTTCTGCCAGAATTCTATTTAAAGAGGAGCAAAGGATATAACCCCTAGTCAATAAGCATGATTATATGAAATGGGAAACACTCTTTCCAAGCCCCTTTATAGCTTTGGCTTGACTTTTTCCCTCTCAGATCTAAACTGGCGAAGCAAAGTAAAAATGTTGAATTATGGCAAACTAAGATAGTCTTTCCTCAAATTATGTGCATTTCAGAGGGGATGGGTTTTAGTATATTTCAAGTCAGAACTTTTTTTAATTACTTGTCTAAATAATTTCTGTTCTCTCTCTTTCTTCTCTCCCTCCCTTGCTCACTCTCTCCTCTCTCCCTCTTACCTGGTCATGCTAGAAATGATCTTTTTAAATACATTATGAATTTTTGAGAAAAATCGACCTATTCCTGCAGATTCACAAATTCAGTCTAAGTCTTCCAAAGACCACATTCCAACATTGTAACATTTATTTTGATGTTGTGGGGATATGGTGAAGATATAATTTTTAAAGTATTTCACTAGTTTTGGATAGCAGTTATAAAACTGGTCTCCATAGAAGCTACTATAACTTATGGTCTTAGAACGGGCAATAATAAGGCAGAGGATTATTGCCCCAAACTTTTGAAATATGAGAACTATTTTACTGAATTGAGTCTTTCTAAACTCAAGTCAGTGAGGAAAGCGTGCTCTTAAAATGACTCCCCTCTAATCAGAGATTATCACTCTCCGTTTCCATTACTCTCTCTTTTTTGGCATGTGATGTATGCTAAATTAAATAGGATTTATTGGTTCAGCTAGATTCTGAATTACCCACTTTCCTGTGGATTAGGAGAGTGCATTTTTTAGCCTTTTCCTTAAAATATATCAGGATCTTTTATGTGGACTATCAGGTATTCTGCACACTTCCCATGCTTAATACATATTACACTGCAATATTAGCATAATAATAAACCATCTTAAAGTACTACATGGGCTACTGAGTGAGGTCATTTTCAGTTTGAGCCAAGACATCAAAAAGTTTTATTTTCTCCATATACATACAAAGTCATTAAAAAAGTTCTTCACCATGAAATGTCCTTGAATCCATGCAGCCTACGTGTCATGGAATGAGGTGTTAAAAGTGCATTTTCCAGTTAAGTATTTTGGTTATTTAATATTTTCTGAGGCTTGAATTTGCCATTTTAATGGGTTTAATATTACACAAAGCGTAACTCCATATGACAAGTAAATATTATATTCTCAATGGCAATTTTGAAATTTTATTCAAACTACCAGACCAGTAACAAGATATTACTCTTTCAGGTATTTCTTTTTGACATTAAGAAATTCTGCTTTTGTCTGTGATTGGTGATGTCACCTAGACCCTGACTAATGGCCACTGGAAATATGAAGATTTTCCTTAGTCTTATAGAAAAAAAAAAAGAAAAGAAAATTATTCCATTAATACAATCCTATTCATTCTACTTGGCTGCTTTAAGAGGGATTCTGGTTTTAAATTGTCATAAAGGAGAGAATGAATATATTTTGCCTCCCAAAAGAACTCTCTTGAGAGCTGGGGATATGGCTCAGTGTAAAGCACCAGCTGGCCTGTGAGCAGTTCATCCCCAGTGTCACGGGAGAGAGTAGGGAGGAAGCGAGGACTGGTACTTAAGGATCTACATTCTAGGGCCTGGGGTATAGCTTGGCATGGTCCAAGATGGGCATTCAATTTCTAGCCTTGCAAAAAAGAAAGCGAAGGAAAGGGGACAGAATGGACTAGGGTGGAAGAGAACACTACCTAGCTGCAAAGCAAATAGGACAAAAATGACCTGTGGTATGACCAAATGGCTCCCTTATACTGTCCCTGGGCACTCAGGCCCCTCCCATCAACAGATGAAGCGTGTTTGTCTACTCATTGTCTCTGGACTGACCCAGGCTAAAATTGCGGCAAAAGCAATGCTGTGACGATTCTGAGCCATGCCTCAACACACATTCAGGGTTCAACTGCTTTTCCCAAAACCCTGTCCAGTTACCATGTGGACAAGCCCAAGCAAGCCTTCTGGTTGATGAGAGGCCTGCAGTGCAGACACCCCATCATACCAGCTACCTCCTAGAAGCAGAGAAATCTAGCTGACTGACAGCTACTGATATCCACCTGCAGGTGCATGAGGAAGCCTAGTTGAGAATACGCTGTTTGGACTAGCCCAGGCGAAAGTGCAAACCCACAAGAGCCTGCGCTGGATAAAGGCTTTTTGTTTTAAGGCATTGAATTTGCAGGTGCCTTGTTATACATCAGTAGAGATCAGAAATTTTTTTTTTTTTTTTTTTGGTTTTTTGAGGTAGGCTCTCGCTCTAGTCCAGGCTGACCTGGAATTCACTATGTAGTGTCAAGATGGCCTTGAACTCATTGTAATCCTCCTACCTCTGCCTCCCGAGTGCTGGGAATAAAGGCATGAGCCCCCACGCCCGGCAGAAATTTCTTTATAAATTATTGAATATAAGAATTTGAGTATTACTTAGGTCAAATGTCATACTTTCACAACTTTGATGTTTATGACTGAGTTCCTTGGCATTAAATCGATTATTTGCAATCACAACTTTTGAATATCTCTAACAAAAATGCTTATGTTTTGTAGTGAGTCTTTTGCTGCCACAGAAACCTTATAAGGAACCCTAAATGAATATAATTAATATTCAGGCCTTTCTAATCCTCTGGATAATGTCACTTGGTTAGCATAGCAAACCTGAGTGGATGATTTATCCGCAGCAGGTTCTTCTTTTAAAGTGATGTCCTGAAAGAAAAATGAAATGGTAAAATCACAGAAAGCGGTGTTCAGCTTTCCCTCAAGCCTCCTCCTCACTCACTACTATTGATTTAACATCATGGCACCTCCATATTTCAGCAGGAGAATCTGCCATGAGACAGAAACCGTAGTGACCCTAGAAGGGTCATCTTGCTGTCAACTTCAAATTACAATGTCTCTACTCTTGGCTGACAGCCCTGGCAGGCTCAGAGTAGTGCAGCTTTTTTCTTAGATGGGATAGATGTGTTTCAAAGAAATGAGATAGGAAGTGAGATTTTATATAGCAAGTCCCATCTCCCCACAATTTAAAGTACTTAAATGGGAGGAGACCCTTTCATTTGTTTACTAGCCCGTTCTGCTAACTGAGTTTTTACTGGTCACCGGCTCACGTCCAGTCTCATCCCTGAGTCAAAGTGGTTCTTGCAGCATTCCTTGCCCATCTCTCTCTGCAGCAACTCAAAGACCATACACCCTCCTTCTTTCCTGGAATTTATGGAGTTCTCTTCTTTTGTAGTCTTCTTCTAGTTTTTTCTACCATCCCACAGCTTGATTCCAGGCATATGGTGAACACTAAGGATTTGTGGAATGGCAAATATAGTACACCCATCCCTTAAATACAGATGTTTTTCTTTAGACCTGCATACACACATGCATACACCACACACACACACACACACACACACACACACACACACACACACACACACAAAATTCTCCCCACACTCAGTAATGCAGCTACTATGATTATCTGCCATGTCTTTGCAGGAGCTGCACACCTCTGAGTCCCTTGTTCTTCATAGGACCCCCACTGCCTAACACATTTAGTCCCCAGGAGGTTAGCTTGTGTTCATACTTCACACTTCAATACTATTCTGATCAATCTCCCCTGACCTCCTAGGCTGGATCAGGACCTCTATCAATAACCACGTGAGTTTCTTTTCTTCTTATCACTTGTGCCATGATTTAAGTTACATACCAATAGAGTTATTTTCCTGCTTCTCCTGCTAGTCCAATTGCTCTCTACTATCTCTCCGAAGCTCAGTATTATGGAGAGCATGTAGTAGACACTCTATAGATATGTACGGTTTTGGGTAGATGGATGGATGGATGGGTGAATGGGTGGGTGAATGGGTGGAGGGGTGGGTGGTTGGATGGATGGGTAGATGAGCATACTAGCTCTTTACACCATGCTGCTCTGTGGTTTCTATGAGGAACGAGATCTCAGGTTATACAGAAGGCAGAAAATAATTTTTTTTAAAAAAAAGGAAGAAAAAAAAAACATTTAAGCTTAGAGCTAGACCTAGTTGGAAGTCTTTCCATTTCATTTCTAATGAAGAAATGTGGATCACCTTAAAGAAAACAAGTCAAAAACAGAGCAAAATAAATGAAATATATCTGAAGGAGATTCATAATTCTAATTGTTGACTCCCAAAAATGTGACTTGGTGATATTGACAGATAAATTCCAAACAGCTCCCTCCAGCTATCTTAAGTTAGTTACGTAATGTCTGCTGTTGGATGATTCCAAACAACCTGTCAGTTTATACCTCACCTACTCCTTCACTAATAGATTTCTTGAGTATATCACATGTATGGTTGGGTTTCAGAAAACAGCACCCTAAAGTGGAAGCTCCAAAAGCAAGGGTATCCCCGCCCTTCCCCAATGTTCCCTTCCTTGCCCTCATGTTCCTCTGAGACAGGCCTACAAATTTTAATTCCTCTTCCCCAAACAAGTCACAGATACCAAAATCTTGCCCCAAAGCCAGCCCCAGTAACAAGGACAATAGCTCTAATGTTCCCACACTTTTCTAATATCTTGTCCAAAAAATATCAAGATCCTCGTTCCAGATAAACCCTGCCCCATCCCTAAGGAGAGGTGAGGCTGTGCAGAGGCCTCATGAAGAATCTGTGCACAGGCCGTGCCAAGTGTCACTTCATCTGTTACTATCAGATCATGCCTCTACTTCATTATATTTCCACACATACTTCATCACCTAAGAACGAAAATGAAAAGTTCACACTAGGCCTTTGGCTCTCACTCCATAGGCTTCCTTCCGTTTTATACACAACTATAATCTCATAAAAGTATTGTTCTTTTCTATGTTAACTCTTTTATTGTAGAGGTGCCATCTGTGACGCTTATGATGGGCAGGGAAGGGCTCACACTCCTGGCTGTGGTGTGACCATAGTAGAATGATCCCACGTCAGATCCCTAAGTCCAAGAACTTCTTTCATTCTGATTCAGGGTCAGGTGAAGGAGTCCACTGCCATAGCCCTTACCACCCATGGCTCTCCCAGCAGTCAGGAGAGAGAGGACTATAGGATTAAGGCCACGCCAGGTTCTTGCTGACATAGGGAAGTGAAGCTTGAATTCAGAAAACCTGTCTTCTTTTGGAATTTTGCATTATGCAGAACAGGTTTGGGCCTGTCAGGAACCATTTTCCTACTCTGGAAGGAAGGTGGCAAAGGTTGCCAATTCAACAAACAAAAATAGATGTCATCATTAATTCGGTGAAAAAATCCTTACTGAGCATGTGCTCTGTGCCAGCTGGGTGCCATTCCACCAGCTAGGGACACATCCACAAAGCAAACAGAGTTTTTGCCTTGTGGCATTTACTTTGGAGTGGATTGAATAAACCAGATTAGTAGGATATATATTCGTTACAGAGTGACGCATGCCAGAAGAATGATCACACAGGGAATGGAGACCAGCATTCTGAAGTATGCGAGAGCTGTCATCTCAGAGGAAGGCCGGAAAGACCTTGCTAAGGTGCCAGGGAAGGTATTCACCTCAGAGAGACAAGGAACCCCAGTGCTCACATGCGGATAGGTCAGTGGTTCACATGGAGAGCAGCTGAGGCTCTAACTAGGGAGTGTCCACAGTGCTTGAGAGAGCAGTGAGAGACTATGATGGCTGGGAAGAGACAAAAAGAGATAGTCCTGGTGTTGGCACGGGGCAGATTTGTTGAGCATTGTAAGTAAGCCTTTTCGAAAGTGGACCTTTAACTAAAGTTCAGGAAGAAGGGAGAAGGAGAGAGGCTAAGAGGTGAGGCAGACTTGGGCTTAGAGGAGCCTTCTGAAGAGGTCTTCTGAGAATCCAAGGCAGAGTGGGAGCAGATCAGAGTTGTTCTCACCACTGCTGCTGTGAGACATTTTATTAGAACCATGCTAGGTAAGTTCCATGAGTGTGCATTGCCTGATGTTGTGAGCTTTCCTGGTTTAAACTCATTAGTTTTTCTTGCCATGTTATCATTTGACTTTGAAGCCCAACAGTATACAGTTGGGGACTGAGGAAATGGCACTGCAGACTCTTGAATACCAGTGTCCTTTCCCCAGGACATTGAAAGAGGAAGGTAGATACGACATCTCCTTGTTTCTGGATGTGCTAAGTAAAAACCCCCTCCGCAGCCAGAGAAGAGCCTTCTGACTAGGCAGGTGAATTATGGCTTAAGAATAACAAAATGTTTTGAATTACCAAATGACTTACATTGAAAGAAACAAGGGGGAGGAAATATGCATGAGCTTAGGGAAAGAATTTTATAATGTATCCGAGTCAACTGAATGATAAATGCACATAATTAATCATAGACACCATTTTGGCAAACGATATTTTTAAGTGATAGAAGCAATTATCTATACAATTACGTAGCCACAGGAATGCATTATTATCTGACTTTCAGTAGACAGCCTACCTCACAGAGTATATAAAGATGAGAACAATCAAATTTAGTGCCCTGGCTGGTAACCTTACTCTAACAAGGACTTTCTTGATGTCTACAAGAGATTTAAAGAGAAACATAGTAACAACAATATCTTAGTTGTATTACTATTATCTTTGCAAAATTAATTATCTTGGGATATCTTATCTCCTTCAACAACCATTAATGCCCACCTGTGTGTGTGATTCAATCTAAAAAGCAATTCATGGGCTGGATAGATGGCTCAGCAGTTAAGGCACTTGCCTGCAAAGCCTAAGGACACAAGTTCAAGTCTCCACTACCCACATAAAATCAGATGCACAAAGTGGCACATGCATTTGGAGTTCATGTACAGTGACTGGAGGCCCTGGGGCACACCCATTCTCTCTCTCTCTCTCTCTCTCTCTCTCTCTCTCTCTCTCTCTCTCTCTCTCTCTCTCTCTTTCTCTTTCTCTGTCTCTCCTTGCAAGTAAATAAAATATGTATTTTTAAAAAATAAAAAGCAATTCAAACAAGTTAAAATTTCGTAAACATATGTTTTGCCTGTTATTTTGCTTTTATGGAGGGAAAGGATTTTATTTTTTTTAAAGATTTTACATTTTTAATTTTCTCCCTAAGAATTTGCACATACTTCCACACCTGACTCTTATTAGAAGAATAAACAGTAGTTTTTGTTTTGGTATAGTAAAAAATTAACAGCAGCTGGATAATGAAAGATAATTACAGTTTCTTTGGCCAAAATTTCACTTATTAATAGACTACAAAGCTATCCAATAATAAAAGTTAACATACAAGTACTCATCTGGTATTTATTTCTGCATCACGCATAACATTCTTACACAAAAGCATTCCTGAATCCTGCCACAATAATTCATGACTGACACCAGGGTGTAGCCCTCTGTGTAATTATGTATGAAAGAGAGAGAGAGAGAGAGAGCAAATGTGTTAGTGACTGAGCAGCTATAAAGTTTCGCCCTTCCCTTTTTACCTTCAGGCTACTAAGAAGCAAGCCTCCTGCTTGGACAGCCCCTGTAATGGTCTTTAGATAAGAATATTGCAGGGCAGCAGATTGACATCTTAAAGGAAACAGAAACCTGGCCCTAGAGGAGGAGCAGGAAGGAGTCTTACTGGAGCCAGGGTTAAGTGTTAGGGTTTGGAAGAGTGGAGAGAGAGATAGGAAACAGTGAACAGGTACCATGGCAAGTGATGGGAGACAGGAGATTTGAGATGAAGTTGACATTCATAAGGGTTGACAGAGTATTGAGATTTGTAGAGAGGAGAATGCAGTGGATGCAAGATCCCAAGAAGCCTGGATGAGGGTTCTAGCACCCATTGGTGACTTCCTGAGAGGCTGCAATGTAAACTTCAAGTGCTTGTCATTAACTCATCCTACCTGCTGGCTGTAGGGACTCATGATCCTAGGACAAAGGTGTGTGGTAAACATCAAGACTGACTGGAAGTTCAGTGATTGTGGGAGTTGAAATGCTCAGGTCCACAGCCAAATTATCTCAGGATATCTTTTCTCCTTCAACAACCATTTAGTGCCCACCTCTGGGTGTGACCTAACATCTCTGTGACTGGTAAGTCCTCTTGGATAATATACATAGAGCCCTAGCTTCCATCAACCCAAAAGCTAAAAACATCATTAGAGCACATGAGACCCATTTCCCTGCTTTTCCTGCTGGGACCCACCTTCCTGATCATTCTACCAAGGTTTTGGAAGAGCATTTTGATTTCTGACTTTCTTTCTCTCGTGAAAACATCATGAAACTGAGCATGTTGTAGTATGAAATTTGCCATACTGTAAACATGTGTTCCTGGACCATGGTTTCTCAAATTGAGCTACAGAATAAATTATCTTATTCTCTTTGTGGTGAGAGTTGGATGGAAGTGTGTGTGTGTGTGTGTGTGTGTGTGTGTGTGTGTGTGTGTGTGTGTGTGTGTGTACAGCCACAGAGTTATTTGGCACTGGTTCTAGAAGCTTCCGTCAGTCTTGAAAGGAACACTGCTCAGGAGTTTGGGGGCCAAGAGCACAATGGCTATCCTTGGCACACCTTCCCTAGCAGTCCACAGACCTGATTCTGTTCAAATCCTTAGTGTCTAGAGGTAGATTTGATATTGACATCTTTGAATACTAAATAATTACAATAGTGACACTAATAATGAGTAAACAATTCAACTGATGTAATGAATATGTCTGTGTGGTTCTAGGTAATGGGAAATTACTAATCTAATCATTCTCATGTCTTCATGGTTGTGAAGCAAATGGCTGTTACAGGCATGGATAATGGGTTTTACTCATTGTTTTAAAATCCGTTTTCCTCAACAGGAAATACATTTTCTCTGTTGATACATATTCTCATTTTACTGCAGCCTCTACCTCCTCTTGACCCCAAATTATGGGCATAAATTATCTAGGATTCAGACTCACCCAAGAAAGGGGAAGAGAAAGAAAGATGCCCCAGATGCCTGCGCAGGAGAAGCTGGTGGTCTGGTAGGTTGCATGTTAGAATCATACACAGTTTTGTTTTGTTCTGTTTTGTTTTATTGTTTTGTTTTGTTTTAAGGCTCTTGTTTAGCTCTAGCCCAGAATAATTCCAGTTGGAATTCTTTTTTTTTTTTTTCTTTCTTTCCTGTAAGTTTTTTTTATTTCTTTATTATCCATAATTAGATACATTGAATGAGCAAATAATGTGTTGGTATCCCCAGTTCCCCAATTGCCCTCTTCCCTGTCCCCAATCAGCTGGGTATCCTCCTCCATGGGCAAGCTGGATCAGTCCATGGGGTAGGGGGTTATGGATAGCCTAGGAGCCAACTCAGTTCCACCCCCCTGAGGGGGCCATGTCTCTGGCAGTTGGAACTCTGAGTGTCTGTAACTTTCCAAGCCCCGGGGCAGTCTCCTTGTTTAGATGAGAAGCACTCATCCTAGCCTAAGCAATCTGTGTGCTCACTTTGAACATCATAGCACAGTAGATTACATCCCGGGCCTCCAGGACTATCATCTACTTAGTTGCCTGAAGCCGTGGATCTAAAGCATTCTTTGCTTTGACACTAACTAGGGAGACATGTGCTCTGGATTGACCTGGTCACTCCCAGCTCATAATGCTCAGTCTTAGCAAAAATAGTAGTAGCTCCTCTTTCAGATTTTCAGATAGTAAATTAGAGGATCCACATGAAACTATAAAAAATTAAGCCTTGCTTAGTATTTTCCTAGAATTTCTTCCAGTGACATTATCAAACATTTTCCCACCTTTTCTTTTTCAAATATCTTTCCTATTTGTATTCATCAGATAAGGCTGAAGTGACTGTCACCACTCCCTCACACCCTCCAGCATCCCCTAGAACTTTCTTCCATATGGAGGCAGAAGCTTAAATTTTTTCTCTTACCTGTCCTGTTTGGGGGGAGCAAGAAGGAAACATGTCCTTCAGCTCTGTTGAAGCTAGACTATCTTGGGCTTTTCTCCAGCCTTGGATGACTAGAGAAATAATGCATCAAATATATTATCTATAGGAAGTATGTTAAAGTCAATAATAGTCAGACACTGTCAGCTGAATCCACATATGGTGATCAGTGCAGAAACCTCAGATCTCAACGGACAGAGGATCACGTTGGCCCCTGTATCTTCTACGTGGGTCAGAAGACAACTTTCCGGCTGGTCATCTCCTTCCACCTCATTTTGAAGCAGGGTCCCCTAGCAAGCTTCCTGGGAATTCTCCTGTCTCCACTTCCCTTCTCCCCTTCCTAGAAGTTCTCCATAGTGCTTATGTATGGTCTGGGGGTCTGAACTCATGTATCCACTAAACCATCTCCCCAGCCCATCTTTCAGATATTATGTCTAGTTGCAGGTTTCCCATCAAGGAATGCAGAAGCCAGAAACTGTCATCCCTTTTTTCCCTCGTCCTTCATCTTCGCAAGTATGACCTTTCTTCTTGAGATGGGCTCTGTATCCTTAGTTTTGGGGTGCCAGGTCTAGGAAGCTGCCACTTGAGAAAAAGATGGCACACAAACCAAGTTAGTAGCAGAAAGCCTCTGGCATGGTCAGAAATGTAACCTGCTTCATTTTCACTGTGTGGTCTGTCAACTTCTCACCAAAGTCTGGGTTGCTTTGTAAGGATGGTACCAGGACACTACTTCAGCTTCTGCATCTATTTTCACTCTTCCCTTCACCCCTTAGTTTCCAACGGGTCCCAGCTCAGGCATTCCAATCTCAGTATATTTTTCAGCCATACTCCTAAACCAGCCTGTACTTCCTCTCATATGAGTTGCTTCATTTGTTTATGAACCAAAGATTGTGTAAGATTAAGCACCAAGCCTTCATGGTTGGCCAACACAGATGACCAGAGAAGGCAGACTGACTGGTGCCTGGTATTGTGAATGGGAACTGGATGAAGTTGGCATTCACCTGTTTTAAGGAACTAGCTGTAGGCCAGTATTATAGCGCAATGCTGGCCCCTAAACACTAGATCTTTCCATTTTTTAGAAAAGAGAAACTAAGATCCTTATGAACAAGCTACTAAATTAAAAAAAAATACTGGCAACTAATTTTAAAAGATTTAAATTCTATACTGGCTAAAAACAACTTGTTCAGGAGCGAGCTGGCATGTCGCATTTGAAATGGGTTATTTTCTTCACAGCGTATTTCCAGACCAACTTTTAGGCAATGTGATGTTCAGATTGAAACCTTATCTGAGGCAATCCGCTATAAAGTCAAGCAGTGGAAAATTCTAAGGAACACACTAGAAACCTACAGTTGCTGGTATTTATGCATGAAAACAACTGTAGCAACAATAGGAATCCCTATTAAATGGCAAACAGCCACTTAAGGAAATCTTTTAATGAAAGGATATTTTAAACATCCTCTAAGTGGTCCACTGTGCATTCTTTTGAGTCTGAACACTTCATTTTTCATAAACAAAATGCCTCTAATTGTCTTCCATTTGAAAATATCTTTGTCAGCAAGGATATTGAGGAGGCTGTAAAAGTAGACAGTGAAATCAGTTATTTTATCCCTTATGACAGTTTATATTTTAAATGACAACTAATGGTATCTATTTACAAATTTTGTAACTTTATGCATAAAAAAGTGATTGAAAACTCTATCATTTCTACTATTTCTAGGCATTGTCTTTTAAAAAAAGGATAAAAATGCAATGCTTTAAATGACAGTATTTCAACAAGTAAAGCAAAAGCGACCAACAGACTAAAACCCTAGGGTGGACATTTTGGGTCAGAGAATCTTGAAAGCAAAGGGCTGCCCTCCACACTGTGGGCTACTTAGCTACACCCTGACTTCCACCCACAAGATGCCAGTGGGACCCTCGCTAGCCCATCTGTAATGCCTGACATTTCCAAGTGTCTTCTTGGATTTAAAATAGCCCTCACTGAAAAGCATGACCCCAAAAGGAACTACTATACATGACAACTTGGATGTTGAGTCACATAAAGAAAAGCCAAGATGGCAGTTCACATGAGTGGGGAAATGTTGAAGAAAACATTGCCACGCCTTTGTTCTAAGTTGAGAGACGCATCCATGGAGGTTAGAAAGGAAGACAAAAGCCTGAAAGTCACTGCTTAGTGGCAGAGTTAAGGGAAGTGTCCTCTTCTCCTTGTCAGTAACTCCTCAGCAAGTAGGACTCAGTGGAGATTAGGTCAGGGACTCTACCTTCTCCCTTGAGACAAATCAAAGGTGAATTTCAGCATCCTGAGAGATGATAGGCTGAGACAGAAACAGTTAGACATTTAATAAGTTGTTCTCTTTTTGTCTTTATTTTGGAACAAAAGTATTTTTCCAGAAAAAATTGGAAAGGTCATAATAGTGATTTGAAATCGGTAACTCTCAATTTTTTCTTTGTGGTTATAAAAGAACTCCTCAATTCTATTTCTCAATAGAATCTCATAAACACAATAGTCCAAATGCCCGACCAGAAATGAAATGGCTGTGCGATCCTCCAGGGACATACTTTAACTATGAAACATTCACCCAAGCTCTGAGAACGGGACACAGAAGAGAATGTACTAGGGTATGTGTTGTTCACATTTTCGGTTTTGACAGCATTGTTTATCAAAATAACTACAATTTTCAAAGAAAACACTATTTAATGTTTACTATATTGCTTTTCTGTCTAGAAGGAGCTATAAAGAATATGTTACTAAGTTTTTGGTTGAGTTTTAGTTTATCTAACTTGCTTCAGAACAGTTAAATATCTCAAAATGGCATCTTCTGGGCTCTTTCTATGATATATGATTAACTTAAAATCTGTTTCAATGATGTTGAAATGGTAATCACATGTCATTATACACTTGTCAAAACATACAGAGTGTACAACACAACAGTGAACTTCAAGATTCACTATGTTCCGTTAACAAGACCAGCTCAATACTGTTTTGTCATTTATAACAAATATGTCGTGCTGATGATGAGAGATGTTAATAACGGGGACAACCGAGTTGAGGTGAGGTAAGGTCATGAGGGGAATCCTTTGTACTTTACATTCACTTCTTACATAAACCTAAAAGTTCTCTAAGAAATAGTTTAGGGCTGGAGAAAGGGCTCAGCAGTTAAGGTGTTTGCTTGCAAAGTCTGATGGTCTTGGGTTCCCCAGTACCCACATAAAGCCAGATGCACAAAATTGCACGTATATCTGGAGTTCATTTGCAGCGGCAAGACATCCTGGTGCACCTATTCTCTCTCTTTTTCTTCTTGTAAAAAATAACAAATAATATCTAAAATATATTTTAAGAAAGTAAAATTGACTCGCCAGGCATGATGGTGCATACCTTTAATCCCAGTACTCAGGAGGCTGAAGTAGGAGGATTACTGGGAGTTTGAGGCCAGCTTTGGTTGCAGTTCCAATTCAGCCTTGGCTAGAGCAAGACCCTGCTTCAAAACCTAAATAAATCAATAATTGCAATTTGATTCATTAGTACTGTATTTTATAAACTGGGTGTTGTGGCTCTAGCCTTTAATCCCAGCATTCAAGAAGTAGAGGTAGGAGGATCTCTGTGAGTTTGAGGCCATCTCTGGACTACAGTATGAATATCAGGTCAGCCTGGGATCTCAAAAAAAAGAGAGAAAAAAATGTATTTTATAAATTTGATAGTAAAAATTCCAGTGTAAAACTTCTCCAAATATAAATGTATTAATTTTATCATTTGTGTATATGTGTATTGTGGTGTTTGTGCATGTGTGTGCACAGCATAAGGACGCCATCGGATGATCTCTGTTGCTCTTCCACCTTATTTCCCTCAAACAAGATCTCTCCCTGAACCTGAAGATCGACATGTTCCCCTTACACTAGCTGACCAGCAAGCCTCAGAAATACTGTCATCAGTGCTGGGGTACAGACATGCAAAACCACACCTGGCTTTTCATTAGAATCCGGGGAATGCAAACTTAGGCTGTCCTGTTTGAGGTAATACTCATTCTTACCACTGAGCTATCTCCCCAGCCCTGTGAATGTTTGTAGTTTTGTTCTTTGTTCTTTTTTAAAGGCTTTTGAAGACTAAGCAGCCTACTGCTTGTTCAACTTCACAGTGAATTAGAAATGAGATAGGACTTCCTCATCCCAGCCTGGCCACAGAGCCCCTGAACCTGAACTCCTAGAAAATACAAGCTGGGCATTGTAAATTTCACTCATAAATGCTTGTAATGACTAGTAGATGATAAGTAGAGTTATTTCTAATTTGTAGCATCTAATGTTAGCCAGACAAGGAGAAACTTGATGAATCCAGTAGCCTGTTCTTAGACTTTATGTAACAGCAAACAAGTTGTAAAACTGACACATAGTAAATTTGTTTTCTCAGTGACATTCTCTTCACCCTATCATAATAACTATAGATCCCAGTTTTAATCTCTGTCACAATGGGAGATTTTTCAACACAGAAGTTTATTGGCTGGTTGTCAGAGAGGACTCTCCAAGCTCATTAGACTCTCATCAGTCAGAGAAGGGCTCATAGTAGATGCACTGAGCAGCGTGTGGTGATCTAAAGAAAGTCTTAAATGATCTTGTATTCAGAGCAGATACAGTCTAGATGGAAGCCTGGAACCAACCTAGATGACAGGATGTGTCATAGTCACACGTTGCAGGGATGAATCTCCAAACCAGGCACAATTTTGGGGAGGAAAGTATTTATTGAAGTAACAGACCCAGGGGAAATTAAGGAAAAAGGCTGGCTCCCTTTCACAGAAGCAAGCAGACAGAAACCCAACACCAGCACCTCAAGCAAGCACACTGCATCTCACAAAAATGCAGAATTGCCAGACTGGCTTTTCTTTTGCATATCTATCCCTAGTATTTTGTATCCAATTTGAAATACCTCAGGGCAAGACCCCAGGAGGTCAGGCCAAAGTGACACTTCCTCCAGCCAAAAGGCTGAAGACAATTCACAGTTATAATAAATTCTATTGGGGGACATTTACGCAAAACTACCACAGGATGTAATCCACCACAGCAGCAGCAGGTGAAGGCAAATCTAGAGCGGGTTAGTGCCACACACAGTAAGGAGCACAAACCAAGCTGGGAAGGCATGGGCTCGCTTTGGGGTCTGCAGAAACTCAGGTTCCACTGCAAACTGGGTAACCCCTGGGCATCTTATCCAGGGCTTGTGGAGACAGGCAAGGTTCCTGATAAGCTGTCAGTGAGGGGTTTATTGTTATTGGTCAGAGCAGCAGTTACAACTGTAAAAGGTTCAAAGTTCTCCTAAGAGGAGACACAGCTGGGTGCATAGAAAGGAGACCGGATTTTGAGGTAAAGTTTGCATTTGAAGAATAGTCACATTTTGAAGCAAGACTAGAAGTTATTTTTTTGGAGAGGAAAAAGAGAAGACTATCAGAGAGCTTACGTGTTCTTCAACACTATGTCAATCATTTTAAAACAATAAAGTCTGTGTTTTAAAACTCAATGGTGTAGAATTTTGTTATATTGTTTATTACATATATGTTTGGTTTTTCGAGGTAGGGTCTCACTCTAGCCCAGGCTGACCTGGAATTCACTATGTAGTCTCAGGATGGCCTCGAACTCAGCACAATTCTCCTACCTCTGCCTCCTGAGTGCTGGGACTAAAGGTGTGCACCACCATGCCCAGCTTTATTTTCATGTAAGTGTGCAGTATTTTAAAATAAAGCTTAGTGTGGAAATATAGAATGAAGAAATTTTTATAGCCCTAAAAATTTCAATATGTCTATAATTATTTGTAGAATACTTATAAATTTTGATTTGAGTTTTCTAAATGGTATTTGTCTGTTTTTGTTCTATATTTCCCAAATTGTTGAATACAAATTCCATGAAAAAAGAAAATGCTTGTATCACAAAAGCCTTTTTAGCTTATTAAAAAGTTCCATAACGTGGCTTCACTTCCTTTTTCATGATTAATTACTAAATAGACAAAGAAAAATTAAAGTTGGAATTTGGGAGCCACTACCAACAGAAGATATAGTGTAGCTCTAGGATAATAAAGTTTAATTTACTAAAATTTATCTTGCAGTACTTTTCAAATCTGCAAGTGCTATGGAAAATGAGACATAGCAGTAAATTCCAAAGTGTAACTTGGGCTCTTGGACTATGCACCTCTTTGATCTTGTCACAAATTGGCTCCTGGAACCCAGAAGGCCTCCTGGTCTTGGGCCTCTAGGGACCTTACCCCTGAAGCATCTCAAAACAAATAAAGCGGCTCAGACAGACGCTGGACCCAGACAGAATGGCAACCATTTCACAAAATTAACCCCAAATGATGTGAACAGACAATTCTCCACATGTCATTATGTCTTTTTTATTTTTCCCTCATGAAAGCATTCTATTGCTTTGGCTTAAATGCAATAGATAGATGTATTCAGCCCAGGCTGGCAATATTTCCGATCCATATTTCAATAGATTATCCTGAATGGGCCTTCTGGAAGCATTTATGCTGACCAATTCTGCAAACCTCTTTGTCAGCCCTCACCCTTACCTGCTCACACCCGGCGCTAATAGATGAAAGCAGGCGTGATGCTAATCAGTCAGTCTGGCCGCCCGGCCCTGGGTGTATTGCCCGCGTCTGCACACCAGCCTGTCTGGAGGAAAAAGAAAGGCATAAGAGCGTAATTCAATGAATACTTGGGAGCCAAGCTCCCGGCTTTCTCTCTCCTTTAAAAGAAGTAACGATATCAGAAGCAGGATTATGAAAAAGAGTTAGCAAAAATAGGATCTTTGTGAATTAGAATAGCGAGGGCATTTCAAATTGAATTACACAGGATCATGGCAATTAGAATTGGAGAAGATCTTTCAGTCTTTCTCTGTCAGAGCATGATTACTCCCAGTGGTAAATTCTTCCGAGCTCAGTCCTGTCCAATTTTAAATGATTCAAGTGATGGAGCCTCCTCGCTTCTCTTGGGATATCACTTCACAGGGAAGAATAGCTAACTGTGAAGGCATTCCCTATATTATTTCTTTGCCTGATTTCCATTACTCTGTTTTCTATTTCTTCAATCTACCTTAAAATTATTTGAATTTAATTTTAAACAAGTACAACCCACATTTAAAGGATTAAACCCAGCTGAGTCTGGTCTTTATAGCTAAGTTTCAGTCTGTCATTCTCTCATAAACTCCTTCCATCTATACTTGCTCACATGCATATGAGCACAATAAACATATAAACTCTCACAAGTATCCACGTACATCCAAAATTAGAAAATATTGCAGCCTCAATTCACTTGTGAGAAAGATTAAAAATAAAAGCTCCTCATTTTTAGAACATTCGTCTATTCCTTTCAACCAATACAAAGGTAATATAAATGTAATTGTTATTTTGCTCTATGAATATATTTCTTAAGCATGAATGAATTAACATTCTTTTAACATCATGTTTACTACAGTTTATTTGACATAGATATACAGTATGATACTACTAACATTATGATGTATTTATAGGAAATACTTCACAGACCATTTTTTGCATTCATTGAAATCACACTGACTCATATTTGCATTTTTAACATACTTTATTTATTTTTGAGCAGAATGATAGAGAGAAAAAAAAGAAAAGAATGGGCACGCCAGGGCCTCTTGCTACTGCAAGCAAACTCCAGATGCATGCACCACTTTGTGCATCTGACCTTACATAAGTCCTGGGAAATTAAACCTAGTCTTTTAGGTTTTGCAAGCAAACACCTATAATCACTGAACAATCTCCCCAGCCCTCATATTTTATTGATGGATAGCCTTATTCTTATAGTGAATGTGGTTTAGGATTTGAGAAGTATGAAACTTAGGAGATCAGCTTGGGGTATTCAAGGTTAATGAAAAATGCTTATGAGTATTTAAATTTGATCAAGTAATTTATGTAGCTTTCTATGTCCTTTCCAGAAAGCTCCCCTAAAGTATTTTTAACACCTGTCAATCAGCCAGCTAATGTCCAATAAATGAGCAAGATGAATACCCTAGATAACAAAAGAAAAAATGTAAATGAATGGATTTTTTTAAAAGAGCAGAATTCACCATTTTTATATATCTAATTCATAATGTTTTCAAGATTGAAGGAATCTTAGAGATCATCTAATTCAGTGATTATACAGCCATGGTCTAAGAGCATCATAAAGAGGCCCTTTTAGGAATTTAAATTTTAAATTTCTCTGCTGGTTCAATTTTAGTTAAATATGGATGTTGAACATGACTTTACATCAAATCCCTTTAGAAACATCCCCCCACACCCCATCATTGCTAGAGACTGAACTCAGTTTTGTGCATGCTGGACAAGTGCTCTATCACTGAGCTATATCCTCCTAACCCTCCTTTATAAACCTTGCAAAAAAGAATACAACAAAGAAATATTTAAAAGAGGAAGAAGAAAAGAAAAGAAAACATGGGCAGATAGCAGCTGATGCCATGTCTATGAAGTTTTCTAAAGATGAAACCAAACTGGAATAGAATAAAGACATTCGTGCAGAAAAAGTTAACAATACCTGACCAATTCTGAGCCCTCATTACACACTAAGCATTAGTATGAGAAGTTGGCATCATTTAACACAGCCAACCTTTAACTGTAAGGTAAGGTGACATATCTACTCCATACATCTGAGGCACAGTGAGTTAGAATGGAAGCTGGTTCAAAACCAGAAACCGCTCCTTCTCTGTAAAGGGGCTCATTGACGAGAAGCAATGCAACTTGTCTTTCTAAATCCAGGAAAGACTCAGGAGTGAGAGGTGCCATCACAATGCAAGGAAACAGAATGGTTGTTTGAAAGAATCTACAGAGAACATTTAAACTCTCTTTTACTGTGCCCAAGGGCTCAGAGGATTGGAAAATGCTTCATGGCATAAGTATATTGTGGCTTCACACAAAATGAAAACAAACAAAACAAAACAAAAAAACCTGGTCACCTGATATCCACACAGCAGTGCCTCACTGTCTGCAAGTCCCTTCTGTATATTGAAATTTTATTACATGACATATTTGTTTTGTTGATTAAATTCTCACTTCATATTAGGGTTTCTTTTCCTTTGATGTGTGTGTGTGCGTGTGCACATGCATGAGATTATTTTCTGAATTCTGGACAGTGTGTCCAAAAGACTAATGGACACTTAGGAAAATATCTGAATGTTCAAGTGAAAAAAAAAGTGAAATTTGACTTCTATCTCAAACCATATATAAACCTATAGATGTATCAGAGAGGCTTTTTGAAATATATTATGTCCTTGAACATTCTGAATTCATCCAACTGAAAACATTGAATATTATCATTTCAAAATCACATCTGCTTCTCTGTCTTCTTACATAAATCATGCGTGTTGTAGAAAATTTGGATAACAAAGTAAGATAAAAAATGTACCAATCAATCATGAGTCTTCTGCAGAGAAAATCACTATTGGTATTTAGTTTAAAATTCCTATGGTTGCCTTCCTCTCTCACCATATGTATATTGTGGAGGACAAAAATCAGATGATACATAGATGTTCAGTGAAATTTGTCTTCCCTCAGTAATGGTTTGGATATGAAATGCCTTCCAAAGCTCAAACGCTGCAGGCTTCGTCCCATGATCATTCCCATTCAGAAGTGACTGCATCAAGACAGCTTTAGCTCCATCAATGGTTGAATCATAGCTAATGGACTCTTGGGAGTTGTGGCCTAGTTGAGAAAGTCAGTCACTGGAGTTACGTCCATCTTTTCCCTGCTTCTTCCTCGCCTCCTTCTTGTGTGTCCTGTGGTAAACCCTTCTTCCACGATGCCTCCTCACCACAGGCCTAAAAGCAATGAAACCAACAGACCATACACTGAAATGATGACTCAAAGTACTTTTTTTTTCCCCCTGAAACTGCTTATTTCACATATTTTGGCATGGCAAGAAAAAGATAACTAACATAGTAATATACTGTGGATAGCTTATGTAACCAGTATAGATTTAAAAATTCATTTACAATACATAACATTTGATCACACAAGTAGTTTATGTATTTACCAATGTGTTATTATTAGATGCTAAATTTGTTTCAACTTTAAAGTTGTTATAGATGTTAAGGTATAATTGCAATTTGAAATATTTGCACAATTTAAGATATCTGATTCTTAATGAAAAATCGGCTTTAGAAATGTTATGAGAATTTGCCTTCAAGTCAAGATATATGTGAAATGTCGGTTTCACTGATACCTAACCTGGAAATTATCATTTTTTTTCTTTTTAAAAGTAGTTTTATTTATTTGCAAGCAGAGAAAGAAAAGATATAGACATAGAGATAATCCATGTGCCAGAGCCTCCAAATGCTGCAAACAAACTCCAGATGCATGCACCACTTTGTACATCTGGCTTTCCATGGGTCCTGGGGAATCCAACCCCAGTCATTAGGCTTTGCAGGCAAGCACCTTAACCACTGAGCCATCTCTCAACCCCCAAATTATCATTTTTATAAACTCCTCAATATCAACAACAAAAAAGCAACTTGCTAGTTTTTCACTTTTCTATGGTCTGTATATAAAATGCTCACCAAACACTCATGTGTTAAAGATTGGGACCTCAGCTGGTGAAACTAATGAGAGGTGATTGGTTGATGAGGGTGATGATTTCATCAATGAGTCAATTCACTAATGAGTTCATAATGAATTAGCTGTTATGAGGTGGGACCAAGGTGGAGGAAGTAGATGACCAGGGATGAGGCTTTGAAGGTGCATGCCTGGCCCCTACCTGTCTCTTGGAAATCATAACCAAGGGCTGGGGAGATGGCTCAGTTGCTCAGTGGTTAAAGGCACTTGCTTACAAAGCTTGAGAGCCCAGGTTCAATTCTCCCAGTCCCCACAACACAGCCAGATGCACAAAGTGATATATGCCTCTGGAGTTCATTTGCAGTGGCAAGAGACCTTGCTTGGTGTACCCATTCTCTCTCTCTCTCTCTCTCTCTCTCTCTCTCTCTCTCTCTCTCTCTCTCTAATGTAATTAAATAAAATCATTTAGTAATTTAAAAAGAGACCACGAACCATAATCCATTCTTTTTTTTCTTGTTTTTTTTCACAGCAACAGGAATGGCTATTTGATTTCTTTTCCTCTTCCTTTTAGGAATGCACATCCTTTATGTTTCCAGTTCTCATTGCTGTTTTCTTCCTTTTCTTACTAGTATGTATAGACTTTGAGAAATTAAAGGTATAAAGCCAACTTATATTTCACCTCCTGTGTTTTGGTGACAAGTTAAGCCTGTTTGCATGAAGGGACTTTTATGCGTGAAGAACAAGGGTGAAAAAGGCGTGAGCAGAGTGCATCCCAGCCTAAGCATGTTCATGTTTGAGACAACAGTTGAAGATGGCAGATTTCAATCCAGAAGGGGAACGAGCCTGGAAGAAAACTGCTCTCCTGGTTAAGATGTATTCTGGGGAGTCTTCTATATATTTATATTACATAATCTGGCATTAGTATAACAACTCTCATTAAAACGTAGAAGTCAGTTCTTGGAATGACAATAAAGGTCTTTCTTTTTAAGAATGAATATGTCTTTTGGCTAAACATGCATGAAAGCTTTTGCTCAATATGGCATAATAATGCCAGCAGGCTCACAGCAGTAAAACTAAGTCTGCCTCAGAGTATCTTATTACAATAAAATCAAATTTAACCTCTTAAACCCAAGACATAAATCACTCACTTCTTTTTCAAACAACTTGTGAGGATATTACCATAAATACTACCTGTCACAGGACTGACAGCTGTCAGTAGCTTAAAAATATGAATAACATTGAAAATGCATTTGAAGAAGGGAAACACAATAGCATTTTTCTAGAGAGGTACTGATAATAAAAGGTTATGACAGACAGGAAAAAGAATTTCAGAAAGAGTGAAATCAAGGAAACTTACTTGAAATTAAATAAAGACCGATATCATTCTCATCAGAGTTGTATTTCTACCAAACATAACAGTCAATAAAATACTTATTGGCCCTTGGTAGTGCAGAGCAGTGGCCAAGTGCATTTACTTTGTGGATTTTTATGTTGAAGGTATGTATCAAGTTGCAGAGCATAATTTTCAAAACCGTGCAATCTGAGTTTACATCTTAGCAAATGACACTTCAAACCTTCACGAGTATTTCTCCAACAATATAAAAAGAAATCTCTTCTGAGTTTTAAAATATACTTATAATCATTAACTAGAATGAATAAATCCAAAATGCTCTTTACAAGACCCACATCAATACATTCTAGATTTTTTAAAAAAAGTTTCTTTCAAATTTTCAAACTCAATTTGTATCTTTTTTGCATTTTTCTGGCTTAAAGAACACAGTATTCCACACAACTTGGCTAGATCTCAAGGGCACTATGCTACATGAAAAACACCAACCTCAAAAGGTTATATACTTTATTTTTCCTTTTACATAACACCCTAGAAATGAAAGCCTCTAGAGATGGGGGTGAGAGTAGAGGCTGTCCTAGAGGAGACGGGTATCACTATAAACGCATAGCATGAGGGAGGTTTCCTTGTGCTGCTAGATCAGTTCGATGCCTTAATGATGGTAGTATTTACAAAATCTACACAGCAGATAAAATTGCAGAGAACAATAAATACACACTAATGAGTGCATGTAAAAACTGAACAAAGTCTACAGTCTATTGAACATTTCTGAACCAACATTTGTTTTGATCTGCAGTAGAGAAAGCTAGTTGAGGATTCCCCAGGAGTCCAGTGCATTAATGTCATTTTTATGCATCTATGATTAGTTCTTATTCACATTTTCAATCACAATTATCAGAAAGGAAGCAAATTATAATTCTTAGCAGCCAAATTATACATCACAAAATTCATGCACTAACACATTTATTTGATTCGTTGGAGAATTCCTTCACTTCTTATGCAGTGCCTGCTTGTTTTTCAGACAAATATTCTTGATAATCTGATGTCCACAACTACAGATATATTCATTCTATCAACCAGGTACTTATTCACTACTATCTCAAAAATTCTTAGGTGTCCCAGAATACAGGGACAAACTGCGGAGAAAAAAGTAACTGCAAAGAGAAATGGATGTATGCTTTATTGCAGTTAGACAGTTCAGCACCTTTATAAAAACTAGACAGATCTAGCAGTCAAAAAACTCATTAACCACTCACAAACTGAACACTACCACCACCTAACTCAATATAAGTGACATCTATCACCTGCTTCAGTGAGGACAGAATGCACACTCTCCCCAAACACACATGCAGCATTCGCTAACATGGGCTGCATTTGTCACATAAACACACTTCAACAATTTTTCAAAAATAGAAATCACAAACTGTGTACTTGAAGACCTTAAGTGAATTAAACTTGAAATCAATAACAGAGAGATAACTGAAAAAGCCCAAATTAAAGCACATGCTTTAAAAATAACACATAAATTGGAGAAAGAATAATAAGAGAAAGTTTTAAAAATTTGAACTAAATGAAAATGAAAACACAATTTATCAGCATGGTGGCACATGCCTTTTATCCCAGCACACGGGAGGCAGAGGTAGGAGAATCACTGTGAGTTTGAGGCCAGCCTGAGACTCCACTGAATTCCAGGTCAGCCTGAGCTAGAGTGAGACCCTACCTTGAAAAACCAAAAAAAAAAAAAAAGAAAAAAAAAAACCACAATTTATCAAAATTTGCAGAATGCGATAAGTGATTAAACAGAAATATAAAACAGAAAACATATAGAAATATGACACAGAAAATAGATAGAAAAGCATATATTTGAAAAGAAAGATATAAAATTGACATAAATTTTCAACCTTTAGAAATGAGCAAAAGAACAATAAATAAAATCCAAAGTAAAGTAGTCAATGAAATTATAAACAGGAAATCAACAGAAAAAAAAAACAAAAGCTGATTCACTGAAAAGATATTTGATAAGCCTCTACAAAGGCTAATGAAAAAGAAGATACATCAATAATATCATAAATAAACAGAAAGCTACAATTTCATTTTTCATAGGCAGTAAATGAATAGCCAAAGACTACTCTAAGCAACTCTTTGTTTATAAATTTAATAATACTACATGATACGAAATATGAAACACTCAAGCCTTCAAACTTCCCACAAGAGAAAATAGATATATATTTCTATGATTGAATTGATAATTAATAACCTTCCCAAATAGCAAGTCGAGAGCTCACAGGTGAATTCTACTAAACATTTAAGGAAGAAATTATATTAATTCTTGTGATGGTTAGGTTTTGTCATCAACATGATCTTTTTAGTAATCTTGGGTGGGTCTTTGAGGTTGTTTACAGGAAGGCAGTCTCTCAGTAGGGGGCAGGATCTAAGGAGGCTCAGGAGAGCTAGAAATTAACATCCCTTCCTGTGTGGACAGTGCAGGAAGGAAATTCCAGAGACTCAGGAAGCCATTAAGTCTGGGATAGGGTTGCAAGACCTCCACCCTAGTGCTATATGAAGGGGAAGGAGCTTTCTGTCCCTTAGCCCCCTGCCTGTTTGCTGCTTGCTGATGTATGGTGTTGGCTTTCTCTGTTTGGACCTGTAAAAGGAGGTCAGCCTTCTTTACTATTATGGAACTTCGCCTGGATTTTTAGCTTCAATAAATCCTTTCCTCCCATAACCTGTGCCTGGTTTGGAGATTCATCCCAGCAGGATGTAGCTGACTAGGACAATTCTCTAAAGTGTCCTTCAGAGAGTAGAAACAGAAGAGATACTTCCTAACACATTCTGTGAGACCAGTATTACCCTAATACCAAACACAGAAAAAGACATTACCACAAAGCTGTGGACCAATATTTCTCATGAACATTGAAGTAAACACCCTCAACAAAATACTAGCAGCTTGAATTCCACAACATATTAAAGAATTATACACAAAACAAAATGGGATCGATAACCAGTAGGCAATGCTGGTTAACATTCACAATATCAACTAATGTAATTCATCACATAAACAAGCTACAAAAGAAAAAAAATAATCCCATGATTGCACAGAAAAAGCAGTTGGCATACTTCAGGTCTCATCATGATTAAAATTTCCCAGCAAGCTAGAATAAAAGTGGCACTTCCTCAACTGGATGAAGACCTTCTACAAAAAGGCCCAATAGCATCATGATCAATGGTAAATAAATGGCCAGGAGCTTTCTCTTAAAATGAGGAACATGACCAAAATGTCTCCTTAGGAGACTCCTTTTCAACATTGTACCCAAAGTCTCTAGCTAATGCAATAAGACAAGAAAAAGAAACAAACAGCATATAGAATGAGGGAAAAACTAAAACCATCCTTGTTCACAGATGAAAAGATTGCCTCTCTAGAAATTCAAAATAGTTGAAAAATCTAGAACCAATAAGAATTATGGAATTATGAGATTATGTGAAATTCATATGCCAAAATCCCACACCTTTCTGTATATTAGCGATTTTCAAGTAGCATTTGGACTTAAAAATGTAGTACCATTTGCGTTAACATCCCCAACATCAAATATTCAGATATAAATCTAACAAACATGAAGAGGTTCTACATGAAGAAAACTACAAAATTGATCAAATATATCAAAGAAGAACTAAATGATTAGTCTATGTTCATGGATAGAAAGATTCAACATGTCAAGATGTCAGTTTATCTTAATCTACCATCAAAACTCAACAAGTTATTTGGTGTGGATTAACAAACCGCTCCCAAAATTTACATGGTGGTGCAAAATATCCAAAATAACCATTTTAGTATTGAAGGAGAAGTGCAAAGTAGTAGATCTGGCACTATTCTAGTTCTTAGACTCAATTCTAAATCTACAGTTGAATCCATATCTACCTAATCTAAATCCATGATCTTTAACAAAGGAGCAAAAGCGATCAATGCAATAAATGGTCCTTTAACAAATGAAGCTAGAACTAGACATCTACAGGCAATGTCACAAATCTAGACAGAAACCTGCCACATGCCATAAAAATTAATTCTAAATGGATGATAGGCCTACATGTAAAATGCAAAGCTATAATACTGCGAGAAGGTGGCATAAGAGAAAACTCAGAAGACCTTGTATGCAATGATGACTTATCGAAGGCATGACTCATGAAATAAATAAGTGATGAGCTTCATTAAAATTAAAAACTCGGTGAAAGAGGATGTCAAGATAATGAAAAGTCAAGTCTGAGAAAATATTTGCAAATGATGCATTTGATAAGAGACTGTTATATTAAGCACACAAGAGACTGAATGCAGCAATAAGGTTTAGTCGAAGAATATTGCTTAGTAGAAAAAGGACAGCATTTGTCTAACATGTAGGACATGCTGGGTTCATGACTCAATCCCTTCCATTTAAAAGCAAAACAAGAGGGAAGAAAAAGCATCAAGAATAGTAAAATGAACAACTCAGTTATAAAGATTTCAAAGAGACATTTCACAAAATCACGTATACAAGTGAAGCATATGAAAATATTCAACATCCTATGTTTCTAGGAAATTGCACAGAGCAACAATGAGATACTACTGTATGCATATTAGAACAGCCACAATCCAAAACACAGCACCAAATACAGGAAGGATTGTGTCCCAAAAGAAATCTTCACCAAAGCAGAACTCCAGAGACTCTTGTTAAGAGCCCAATAGTAAAGCAGACTTAAAACTCACCCATCATAGCTCAGGGAACTTTGCCAAAGAGGGGGTGGAAAGATTGTAAGAGCCATGGTTTGGGGACTAATCAGAGGCATTGCCTCCCTCAAACAAAAAACCAAAAAACAAAAAACAAAAAAAAAAAAAAAAAAACTTGCTACTGTTTGCACAGTTCATAGCTAGCCCTCCATCCCATGGAGCATACCAGCAATCTCATGGAAGAGGACCCTTAATGGAATATGGGAAGGAAGGAGGGAAATAGGGGTACCAACACAAGACTTGTTCATACACTGTTTCAACTGATTAACAATAATTTTTTTAAATAAACAAGATATCTTTTTTGCTGGAGGGAATCCAAGCTGTAGAGTCCCTTTGGAAGATAGTTGCTTTAGAAAAAAAAAATTGACCTTACTCTTACCACATGATTGGTGTTTATCCCAAATGAATTGAAAATGTATGTTCACACAAAAAGCTGCACGGGAATGCTTATAGCAGCATTATTCATAATAGCCAAAATGTGGAAATAAAATGTCCTTTAGTGAGTTGATAAACTGTGGTAAATCTAGACTGTGAGATATTATTCAATGCTAAAAAAAAGTCAAGTCATGAAAAGACATGGAGGAAATATTTTTAAAAATGTGTATTGCTAAGAGAAAGAAGCTACTCTCGACCAGCCTACAAACTATGGGTCCGGCTTTATGACATCATAGAAAAAGCACAGCAAGGAAAACGACAGAAAGATCAGAGGTGCCGAGGATAAGGGGAAGGGTAAAACTCAGAGGATTTTTAGTTCAGTGTATTGATTTCTTCTTTGATGTGATTGCAAAATACCTAATTCTGGGTATTATATCAAAGAAAGGGTTTGTTTAGCTTGCAGTTTTGGAGGCTGGCAAAGATCCCCTTGGCTGAGTCACGACAGAAAATCATGGTAGGAAGGCTTTGAGAGGAAGGGAGTTCATAGCCAACCAGCTGTTTCATAACAGCTCTCTTGCATAAACCAACTTGGGTCCCATGAGAACAGCATTAATTCCTTCCAAGGGCAGCTGGCTCATGGCCTTTGCACTGGTACCCCCTCTAAACTCTTCCATCACCTCTCACTCTGCCATGCTGAAGGCCAAGGTGTCTGCACAGGAACCTCTTCCAAGCCACAGTAGGCAGGAGAACTGCTCATTATGGTGGTCCCATGAAAACTCCCAGAACACACTGCACCAAGGGTGAGCCAGTGCTAATGAAATGTTCATATAGGATCCCATGGTACAGGATCTCCAGAGCAGGGGATGTTGTGTTGTGTGGAGATGTGTGGTTCCCACCGTTTGCCTTTGAACCTTAAAATTCTCTGAAAATGTTTATTAAATGCTTTAAATGTTTTATTTATTTGCAAGGAGAAAGGGGGGGGAGAATTGAAGAGAATGGATGTGCCAGGGCCTCTTGTTACTGCAGACACATTCCAGATGTGTGCACCACTTTGTGCACCTGCTTTTATTTGACTACTGAGGATTTGAACCTGAGTTCAACCCAGGCTGGCAGGCTTCACATAAAAGTGCTTTTAACTGTCGAGCCATCTTCCCAATACTGTTATTAATTTTTCAAAGCTGCTTCAGAAAACATAAGCTAATTTTCACACTCATGTTCAATACTCTCTGCTATTGTACAGAACAGTCTATGAATGATGAGAGAAAAAAATGTCTTTTGAGATAGGGTTTTACTGTGGAGTTCAGACTGGCCTGAAATTTCTTTTTTTTTTTTTAATATTTTATTTATTCATTTTCTTTTTTTAATATTTTATTTATTCATTTTCAAGCAGAGAGATACACACAGAGAGAGAGAGAGAGAAAAAGAGAGAGAGAGAGAGAGAGAGCACCAGGGCCACCAACTTATGGGTCTGGCCCATGTGGGTCCTGGGGAACTGAACCCGGGGCCTTAGGCACTGGAGGCAAGTGCCTTAACTACTGAGCAATCTCTCCAGCCCCTGGCCTGGAATTTCTTATGTAGCTCAGGATAGTCTTGAACTCACAGCAATTCTCCGGTCTCAGCCATCCCCCAAATGATTTTATTCCATTCCCTTAGCACCATCAACACCACTTGGGATTGTTTTACGAAATTTCAGCCAATGCTTCCCTTCACAGCAGAAGGAAAAAAACATTTTTGAGAATTATACCATATACAATTTTCCACTATAACAGAAATTTTCAATTTCATAGCTTTCAGTAATACTCTCGGATTTTCCGAGAAAACCATATTTTATTTCCTATCTTAAACTATAGCTTCTATAAATATCTATTGAGGTTCTAAAAAGAATCGAGGCTAACAGCTATTTTATCAATCGTTTTTATCTAGACTAGCATGAAAATGGAAGTAGGTGTAAATGTACTTTAGTACAAATACAAAAGATACTTTGTGTTTAGATGAAGTCATGAGAAAAGGTTTTTCCATGTACCTTCAGAAAAAATAATTCAAGCACCAGACGAGAAACAGACCATAATATCTGCTATCAGGTATGGTTTTCTGATGGTCTGCAGGTGGGAATATTTATGAGGAACTAGGTGTTTTCTTTTGAATGCTATTCCCTGAACACATCTTCTCCTGTCACAGTGGTCCGGGTCCCCTTCCAACTGCACCTGTTCAATTCAGAGCTCACGTTGCAAATAATGACATAATTACCTGCTTTGGGAGATGATTGGTATGTTTATGAGTAAAAGATAATGGGTCAGTCACTTTGTATGGTTGTAATTTATAAAAAAAAAATTACCAATAATATTTGGACAACAGGCTCCATGAAGAATGAGTCAAAATGAATTTCCAGGGTTGCACAGTCCTGAAAACCAGCAAAGGGATGTATTTAAAAGACCATCCCAATGTCTCTAAGGCAGAAAGAGTCCAAGTCCTGAGATTTTGATATACTTTTTAAACACCCCCGGTGCATATTTATGGAAATGGTCATCTGATCTTTTGAGCCTTCTTTCTCTACCAGAGAGTATTTCCTTCATACCAAGTTTGCTGACCTTACCACCAATTATTTCTAGCCCCATCCTTCTCTGATTTGGCTTGTCTATCCTCCAAAGAATTCCTATAAATGACCCTAATAAGGGTCTGACATTCATCTCCCATGTCTTCCCATCACTTATCTGTGCATCACTTTTTCTTCTTTCTGTGTATGGATAATGAGCTCCCTGCTTTGCCTCTTGTGTTCAGGTCTCTGGAGGGATGTCTGAATGTCACCATGGCGATAGGGTACCCCAGGAAGGCACTCTTGGGAATGAAGAGGCTCAAGGGATGAAGCACACCTCTTGCAAAATCAGTCTTAGTCCTCTCTATTGGAGCAGAAGAGGAAATAGAGATATGAATGCTATGTTCTGATATTTTGGTGCTTTCATGACTTGGAACCAAACTTAATTTATTCTTTTCAGGAAAGAAATCATGGCTCTGTAGCTGATCTCTCCTTTCAAAGGAAAAGTTCACCAACATGCAGTCCCCAGAAACATTGCTGGAGAGTCACTGAATTCATCAGTAGCAGCATCGTTATATCAGAGTGCCCTAGCAGGAAAAATAGTGCAGCCATTTCTTCACAGTCCAGTTTTAGAATGAGAATGTCAAAGGATGTCCTCACAGATACCAAAAGTCTACAGAAACCTCTTCCCTGGAGTCCATAACTAACGATTTGGTAATCTCTTCACAACTGTGGGCTGAGACAGAGACAAAAGCTATCTAAAATTCTTTAATATAGATGTAAACATGACATGAGGATTTTTATTCTAAACTTCTAGAAAACCAATTCTAAACAATATCCTCTCTAAAATTTCGCAGGCATTCTCAAAACATGCATAAATGGTCACCTACTGGAAAGGAATCATTCACAGATCAAACCCAAGAACTGGCTCAAAAGACTTCAGTTGAGGAAGGAAGGTTCCAAAAGGTCTTGGAGGCTTGAAACAGTCAGAAGAAGCAACAGACCGCAGGGTGTGCCCTGTAGTTCTTAGCTCAAGGATTTGAGAACGAAGACCACACTCTTTTAAGTTAGAAGAAACATTTCCCACTCAGCATCCTACCTACTTTCCTCTCATTACCTGATTCCATCTTGATGGCTCCCTAATGAGTCTTTAGTCTATGTTGTCCAGCATGGGCAAAACATTTTTTTTTAATCTTTATTGTCCAAAATTAGATACATTGAATGAGAAAACATTTTTATATGTGGAGCCAGTCCTCCAAAAGTGCTCAAGGACCAGAGAAGTTTAAGGATGATGACTCCATGAGAAGACGATTCCCTTGTGCGCTAAGGCAGTGGTTCTTCAATGGTAGTGTGCAAGGAATTGCATGAAAGGCTGAGAATTTCTGATTCAGTAGAACTGAGCACCTGTATGCAT
This sequence comes from Zapus hudsonius, assembly GCA_004024765.1. Lineage (NCBI taxonomy): Eukaryota > Metazoa > Chordata > Mammalia > Rodentia > Dipodidae > Zapus > Zapus hudsonius. The sequence continues at coordinate 10,583 of PVHP010004461.1, read as the reverse complement.
CTGACAGATTCCTGGATCATCACAATAACTGCTCATCTGGAAAGAACACACTGAGGGCCTGCATTGTACAGTTTAAAACTGCCAATATCCAAGACCCAGACTAATTCTATCAGAATCTCTGGTGGTCATGACTGGGCTTCTGTCTTGTCTCGTAGAAGTTCTCAGTTACTTAGGAAAGTTTTTTTTTTTTAACTGAGATATTATATTGTTATAAAAGGTATGATTTTTAGCTCTACAAATTGGAAGTTTTTATTTACTCATCAAATTATACAACTACCATGAACAATTACTCCAGGACATTTTCATCACCACCCAGGGACCTTTCAACCAGATTTTCCATGGTTCTGATCCATGGAGACTGGAACAGCCTGTGGAGGACCCAACAGGATACCAGATGACTAAGCTGTTGAGGAATTTGCAGGCATTTGCTTGCACAGTGTGGTAGTTTGAATAATGTCCCCCAATAGATTCAAAAGCTTATTATAATTGTAAATTGCCTCCAGCCAGTTCTGGCTGGAGGAGGTGTGTCACCTTGGCCAGATCCTAGGGTTCAGCCCTAAGGTGTTTCTGGGGTGGGTTTGGAATTCTAGCTATACATATGCAAAAAGCAGTCTGAGCTCAAGCCTGGAGTTCCTCTTATTTGCTAATTTGGAGTGTGCTTGCTTGCTTGAGGTGCTGGTGGTGGGTTTTTCTCTCTCTGCTTGCTTTTGTGAAAGGGGGCCAGCCTTTTCTCCTTAACTTCCCCTGGATTTATTAGTTCAATAAATACTTTCCTTCCCAAAATTGTGCCTGATTTGGAGATTCATTCCAGCAATGTGTGGCTGACTATGACACACAGTTATAAGATGCTGTTTCTTACAGAATATTGCTCTCATGCTCTCATGATGGTCTTTTCTTGGTTACGGTAAACAGTATCTGAATCCTTCCTCCAAAAATTGCTGTTTGCCAGATTTGGGGCAAAAGTTCCTGAGCTCTGTGTTTCCAAGAGACATCCTGATCATGAAAGGGAATAGCAGGTGGGAATATTCACCTCAGTGGAGTGGAGTCATCCTTCCCTCTGGTCCTTGATGTGGATAAGAGCTGGGCAAAGCAGTGACCATTTATGAACTGGGGAAGCTAAGACTCTCTGACTCACCTACTTTGCATATGTTTATGAAGATCAAATGTAATAGTCACATTAACAATTTTATATACTGTGACACCATATAAGTGATTATGCGCCAGCAACATTATGCAGCTAGAATCTAAAAGCATAGGAGGGATGCATAATTTATAAATTAAGTAGATTCTTTTTGATGTACAGACAGTTTGAATCTTAGGACCTCAGGAGCAGAAAGATGCTTCCTTTTAGGAATCGTTTAAAAGTAGAGATTGCCTAAAATCTCGATGAGAAAGCCTCATTTAAATGAGAGAGAGGAGGAGAGTCTAGGCTATATTCTGTAGAGTCCTCACATTTCTTTCACCTTCCCTGACGACTGTGGGTTTCTGGTTTAGGTTTTTGTTTGCCTGTTTGTTTGGCTTTTATTGTTGCTGCTTGCTTGTTTGTTTTTGGGTCCTTGCCTAAAAGGAAATGAGTCCATGCTTCATAGCACTTAATTAGTCCATGCATGGCTCTTCTTTTACTGTCCTCTTTCTTTTAAGTTCCCACCTGACCCCATTCTGCATTCTCTCACGAGTCTCCACCTACCTTCTGTGCTGGCTATGTATGAGGGTGTTTTTTTTGGAAATTTACATATCCTTATTATGCTACAATTTTATGCTTTGTTACCCTTAACAATAAGTTTCTAGGGTCTAGTCGTGCCATTATATAAAAATTTAAATCTCTTTTTTTGACTACTTCATGGCATTTCATTCTAAGTAAGCACTTGATGACATTTATCCTTTGTCTTATGTCGAACCTCCAAGTCATAGGACCAAAAGCAAAGCTGTGGGGTCAAGTGGTAGCTCCTGGTGTTCCCCAGTGAAATTAAACATCTCTTCAACTAGTTGTCACCATTAGAGTCTTAGTAAATTCCTTATTCATATATTTTGCCTATTTTTCTGCTGGGTTTCTCTCTTTGTAGATTCCTTAGTTCCTTAGATAGTCTAGAAATGAATATTTTGACTATTGCGGCGATGAAGATCTCCCAGTGAATAAATCTCTTATGACTGTTGTACTGTGTTCTTCATTTCACTCCCCCATTTTCCTTTCCCATCATCACCTTTCCCCCCTCTTGCCAACAAATAGTCCTTTCCTCTGCTTTCGTGTCATGTGATTCCATCCCCGCTCCATTCCCACGTTTCCTTCCCTCTTACAGTCCCCATTTTACTTTCATGATCTACACACACACACACACACACACACACACACACACACACACACACACACATAAATTTAAATCAAGATTCCATCCATGAGAAAATGTAGTTATTATCTTTCTGAATCTGCTTTATTTTGCTTAACACAATGATCTCCAGCTCCATCCATGTTCCTGCATAAGTCATGATTTCATTTTTCTTTAATGGCTGGAAGAATTCCATTGATATCTTTGAATTCAGTAGTTGAGAAGATATGAACTTTTGAGGGAGTCAGGGGACCTGGGGTTCTCACCTTTCTTGGATTTCTGTGATTCAATTTCTGAATCTGATAGTTTGGATATTTTTTAGAGATTTAGTTGGAGAACTTCTTATTAAGTAGCCTACTCTTGAGGGTTCAAGACGCAGTATCACTAAGCAAGGAGAAAACAAACAGTTGTAAGAGCTTCAAAACAAATGGCACAAGATACAGAAATGCACTTAGAGTTATGAAAGCCCACCGATGTATCACAGATGACCATAGAAAATCGCAAAGATTAATGCAGAATGTTCTATGAAGTTAAAAAATTATTTAGGATAAGTTCAGAAATCTTAAAGGAATTAGATAAAGGAAGGAGGCAAGAAAGGGGAAAAATAGAAAGCAAGTTAATGAATGAGAGAAGAAGGAAGAGGAGTGGAGACGAGTATTGTTATGAAGTAGAAGGGTTAAAGAACAAGAGATTGAAATAGATTTAAAAATATTTTTATTTATTTATTTATTTGCAAGAGGAGAGAAAGAGACAAAGACAGAGAATGGGTGCACCACGGCCTCCAGCCTCTGCAAACAAACTCCAGATGCATGTACCACTTTGGGTATCTGGCTTTACCTGGGCACTGGGGAATTGAACCCTGCATTGTTAGGCTTTTCAGGCAAATACCTTAACTACTGCACTATCTCTGCAGCTCACAGTTTTTAAAAGAAAAGAAAACAATATTTCTAATAAAGAGAAAAGTCAAAAAAATAGATAAACTATAACACGAGCTTAAATAATAAGATCAAGTCTGATATTATTAAAAGTATAGCAGAGAGAAAGTAAAACGAGAAACAACTAAGATGAGGGAGAAAATAGAAGTCTTTCCAATAATGAAAAAAAAATCATAAGCTAAATTAGTTGAATTGTGAAAATTTTTTAACTTTTAAAAAAAAAAAAAAAACTGTGAGAAAGAGGCTGGAGAGATGGCTCAGCGGTTAAGTGCATTCTCAAGCAAGCATGAGGGCCTGAGGAGGGCCCAAAACTGTCAGATTCAGATCTTCAGAACCCATGTAAACAGCTCAGCATGGCTGCATGCTTAACCCTAGTCCTTCAGGGAAGCAGAGACCTGTAATCACTGCCTCCTCCTCCCCCACAAGCTCTGAAATCACTAAAGAGACTCCAAACAAAGACTAGGTGGACACCCAACATTCTGCTCTAACTACCATAAGCAAGTGCCCCCATCACAGGCGAGCTTATGGGGTGCCACAAAACATTACACCATACACACACACACAAACACACACACACACACAAAGCGAAAATATAATAAAATTAAAACATTGCTAAAAGTATAGCAAAAGAAAAAAAATGAAGCACAAAGTGCAAAAGAAAATAAAATGTTGGAATAGCTTCTTCCCAGATTCTCAAAAATTGGAGACTGCCAATTATATGCCTGGTATGAGAGAAACAATGGAACTTGTGGACTCTCTCTTGTGATTTATGCTGGTTTTGAACCTGTATTGGATAAATAACCTAATGCCCACCACAGTTGTCTGCTTTTTAGTAGTTTCTGTTCTTTGCATCTAAGGGCCTCTGTTGGTCAAACTTAGCTTTGCAATGTGTGGACTAACCTTCCTAAAGCCTCTGAGCTGTTAGGCCATGGAATGGCTAATATTGTAGCTGGGAGCAGGGAGTGTCTCCCAAAAGCACTGGGAGTGTGGGAAGATGTAGGTGTGTACAGAGAGAGGACCTGTTCTTGCACTTTCCAGATCTCTTAAGCATTAAAAATCCTGTTAGAAGGATAGACTTCAGAGTTCCCTGGCTCTGCAGCAGTGAATGACAAATGAACCTAGAGGTTCATTTGTCATATCCACGGATATCAGACTTTGTATTCTTAAACTCCTGTGTTATTCTCAGTCGATGGATGAGCCATAGTCCTGGTACTGAGGAAGGGATTACCTTTCCCTGACACTTAACTCAGTGAGCCAAGCCTCCTACAGCATGTATTTATCAACACGTCAGCACCAAACCCTTCTCCTTTGCACAACTGTCTGGAAGGACTGTGTTGCAGTTACCTTCATATTGCTGAGACAAAACACCTGGCCCAAAGCAGCTGATGGGAGGAAAAGGTTTATGTCATGCTATATTCTGAAGGGGAAGTTTCATCAAGGCAGGGAAAGCAAGACAGAGCAGAGGCTGGGCATCACGTCTTGTCACAGCAGCTGGGAGGAAGCAGCAAGAATGAGCTAACTAGTGAACACCCAGTAGGGCTAATCTAATGAGGTGCCCCCCATCAAATGCTAGGATAAAAGGCGTGCACCATCACGCCTTTCCCTTTTAAATTTTATTTCAATTTATCTGATCACATTCAGCAAAATCTCTGTTACTACTTTCTTCTAATAGCATATTCAGATAGATTAGCATCGCCTAGATCCAGACTCAACTATATTATACCTGTGAATACTATGTATTATCATTGTTATAGTGTGGTAGTTTTCTCTTTTTTGTATTTTGTTTTTTTCAAGGTAGGGTCTTGCTCTAGCCCAGGCTGACCTGGAATTCACTATGTAGTCTCAGGGTGGCCTTGAACTCACAGTAATTCTCTTACCTCTGCCTCCCGAGGGCTGGGACTAAAGGCTTGCACCACCACACCTGGCTAAGAATATGGTAGTTTTCTCCATAAGATTTTATTATCTACCTGTGGTGGGGAAATGAGGTGTGCCAAGTAACTGGCCTAAAAGGGAAATACTTAAAAACTCTTTGCTAACCCAAATCCAGGGGCTTGTTTTAATAGCCAGGTAGTTTTAATTGTTATAAGTACACATTTTGGGGGTTGATACTTGAGTAGTAGTGATAGCCAAATTAAATGTCTCTCCTTTTCTTTTCTTTTGCATACTTTCTCATCTTACAAGCCCTGTGGAGCCCCTGTCTCTTTAAATACCCACAAGCTTTTTCTTGACATGTTCTCCAAGGCTTTCCTGGCCCTTCTTCTACTCCGTTCTCCTTTTCCACCGAATCCTTTACTATCCAACATAATTTAACTTGCTCCCCAGAGGAAAAATAACCCTACCTCTTCGGGAAGGAGACATACAATATCCACATAGCAGGTGCAAGCAGAAAGAGCACTGTGAAAATTCCCATTGGTAATTTTATCATTTCTGCTTACATGACTTGGCAGGTCGGGGGATATCATTAGATATTATGCAGAGATATTTGAAAACCTTACTTCCTTTGGCTCTTTCCTCCCTAGCAGCCTCAACCCATGATTTGTTCAATATGACATCTGCCTACATCACTTCTCTGCCCTATTTATGTAATGTAATGTGGCTCTATTTATTTATTTATTTAGACAGCTGTAAAACATTGCTGATCCATTTTGAAATTATACTTACCTAAATTCCCACCATTACCCAGCTATTTGTGTAATTAGTTTTGGATCCAATTCAAAGATTTTTACCTTAGTTCTTAAGATTCTAGTCCAATGTTCTAGCTTATGAAGAGTTTTGGAAGTGAGTTTCTTTATCCAACAGACTATTCCGTGCTCCAATCACCTTGCCATATGTAGAATTTGATACGAATGCCATCAGTGAGCTCATCCAAACCTTTGATAAATATGTCAAAAAGGACAGGGCCAGGGAAGAACCCTGAGGCGCAGCACTATAAAATTTTCTGCAGGTTGACATGGAATTAGCATTCTTGGACATGCCTCTTCAATTATTGATGAAGTCACCTGACTCTACTTATCCATTCCACATCTCTTCATGTTATCCACAACACTGTCAGGAGGTTTGTCGAAATCCACACGACTTATGCAGCATTTTCTTGACCTGACCCTTTAGCAAACATGTATGTTGTTCAGTTCTACTTCTGTTTCAAATGAATTTCAATTTACACTTTATTAAGCAAAAGATAGAATTGGCAATTCATGCAACTGTATTCTGTGCATGAGAACACTAATTCTCTCTACCTCACAACTCTCCCACCCTCTGTATGGACTCTGTTTTACGCAGTAGTCTCTCTGCACAATGAGTCAGGATGGTTACCAACAACCACACAACTATTTCTCCCTGATTCCTCTCCCAGGACCTAATACCATTGTCTTTTACTAGCTAATGAGTACATCTCTAAGCCAAACCCAAGGAGATGAAATGATGAAATGATCATTGGGTCACATACCCAGTCTTGACCCCAGGACTAGACTCTATTCATCCGTTTACATGAACCAAGAAAGCCTCCATGCTTACAGTGCTACTAAAAACAATGAGGAGATGTTTTCCATGTTCAATAAGAGTATTTTAGCTCTCAGTGGAGGCTCCAAATATCTCTCTTGTTTCCTTCAACTAAAGGAATTCACATCAGTTATATGACCAATGATTATATTTGTATATGATCCCTCTGGTTATGATGCAGTTAAAAATATGATATGTTTGACTTTCTGTGGGGATGATTAGTGAGTATTCACCATTCTGTAGCTGGACAATTGACTTCAAACCCACTTACCAAAAAACACTGTGCATGAGAAGCTGTCTACATATAAGACCTGGGGTCGTCATATCTGCATTCTATGGTCCTTCTATGCAGTGATAATTTCTTGATCCTGATTCATTTGGATGATAATAGTAATAATCATTACAGAATATGGGAGCCAGAGCACCAGGGTCAAAAGATGTAAGGACAAAAACTCTATTTGAATTTAACTATTAGCACCTAGGGAATCTGGGGAAGAAAGTCAGTTTTTGAAATGGATTCTTTCTCCAAATGTATTTAATGGTCTGATTAAGTTGTCATCAATGCATTTTCACAAAGAATTGTGTGTTCCACTCATGTGCAAGTCCATGGAAAAGTCTTACTCATCATGGGAAAATTCACAAAGAAAAGGACACGGGTGAAAGAGCTCTTATAGAACTCCAAGAGGGTGTAATGGAGGAGGAATTCTTGAGATCCTGTGTTTTAGAACTGATTTGGAATTATTTGTAACCAAAGTTAATGGCCATATGAGGATACTTCCTATATGAGTGTTTGATGCAATTACTTTTCCTGTCTCTATATTGTTAGACATCCCAGAAGAAAAGCCACCAGCAATAATGACAAGCTTCAACTCCGTACTTTGACTGTCTCACAACACAACATGGCCCTGCCCTGAATTCTATCTGTACTTCTGATGACGTCTACACCTCATCTTCAGGAGTATCTAGACCTTTCCTGCTTTTATTTTCGAGTTGCCTGCCTCTTCGGTTACATTTGTAAAACTAAATCAGAAACATATATATCTTGGGTAAAAACCAAATCACTCAATCTTACACTAAAAAGCACATAGGCAGGCAGTAGAAAAAGCATAAGATAATTGTCAATTGTCAGGAAAATATTGTTTTCCCTGGACTAACTAGATGTAAGCAAATATCTGTGAGGATTCTTGCTAATATGTAATACATATATATATATATATATATATATATATATATATATATATATATATATATATATGAAAACCCAGAGAAAATGGAGGGGGTAGTAAGTAAGGGAAATGACCAAGGAGTCACTGTTTTTTCCATAAAGCAGATCCCAGCCTCAGAAGCACGGGAGTGTTAGGGCTTGTTAGTATTTTCTATCCTGGTCGATACCATTAAATGCTGCAGCTCAGTCTAACAAAATGAAACTAGCAAGAACATATCAATGAACACAAAGAACCTGATCATTATCACTCCTACAATGTAAAGAACAACAAAATTGTAATTTATCTGAGGGTTCCACCATTAGAAAGTAGGGCACAGTCTTAATTTCCTTTCCCATTTTCACAATAAGAGAGTCTATCCAGTGCTCCAGGCACTATTACATTAAATATTGATGTGAAGTCAGTGTATAGTGGGTTTTCCTTCTAAGAAATTAATAAATTCTTAATGAAGAGTAGGGAGACACAGCCCAATGTGAATCAGTAATTCATTCAAACACAGATAACCTCCATTTATAAAGTTGTTCATGTTACATATTATATAATGAATGGTTTTTCCTTTGGATTTAATTTTTCTGACAGTAAACATATTTACCTAATAAATATTTCTAGATTTAAGTGAACATTCTTAGAAATCTATCATTTGGCACAAATAAAAATGAATAAGACTTAGTTGGGAGCTACCTTTAAAATGTGTATTTCATGGGCTGGGGAGATAGCTAAGTGGTTAAGGTACTTGCCTGAAAAGCCCAATGACCCAGGTTCAATTTCCCAGGACCCACATAAAAAGCCAGATGCACAAAGTGGCACATGCATCTGGAGTTTGTTTGCAGGGGCAGGAGGCGCTGGCATGCCCATTCTCTTCCTCTTCCTCCTTGCAAATAATTTTTAAAAAATATTCATGAAAAGCCAAATTGTCAATAGTGCCTATACAGGAAAGAAACGTCTCTGCTTGTTTATATGGTTTCTGCTCCTTCTGCTGTCCAAGCCCTCAATACCGTCAACATTTCCTGTACCCCAGATACACAGGACAAGTGGGAATACAGAATTCTGAAGCTAACTATGCCTTGAAATAGACATCTGCATGAGGGAGACTCAACCCTCTGCATGCATAGTTGTTAATCCAGTTCCATTCACTTCAGCTCATTCCCACTGAACACATAAATACAGAGAAATAATGAAATTAAAAAATAGAAAGGGGAGAGACACGATTCCTTAAGATCATGTCATCTGGGAGATATTAAAGACAGGCACAAGTAAGTAGTTAAGATCAAAACTACTCAATAGTTAAGATCAAAGTGTGAAAATAATATTTATCCAACTATATGCAGAAATGTTAAATAGATAAGGCCAATAATGAAAGACAGACAATTGGTAACTGGTGACCAATCCAATCTGTTCAGCAGAAACATCAGTGGAATAACATAATTCCTTCATGTTAAATATATATATATATATACATATATATGGTAAGATGAAGAATGAAACATATTGGAAAATTAGAACAATCCTCCAAAACAAACGCATATACTGTATTTAGAGGAATGTGAGAAATTCCAAAGGTCACTTTGAATGAATCACAACTGTCCTGTTGAGGTGTAATGAAACTAATTGAAATAAATTAAGAGAAGTTGCTAGGTAAAATTACATTTACTAAGAGTTACAAGCAATGGTATTGATCAGTGCCAGACCTTCGGGATGTATCCGAATAAGACATTCAGGCTGTGTTGTACAGCAAATGAGTGAAGCATCTTGGATTTGTTTTATGACTAGTTTCAGTGTAATGAGTGCCTTTGTCTTTGAGCATGTCTTTTCTCCTCTCTTCTTCCCTGCCTGATAGAAATAATATGGAATTGATATGTTAGTCACATTCATCTATGGAATTTCCTTAGTTATTCTTTACACTTACAGACTCAGTACTTAAGCCTCTCAGTTGATTCTAGTTTCTTATTGACATCCAGCTGCAGGTTTCAAGTCTCTATCCCATCATTTACTATTTGTGTTGGCCTCTGCAACATATTTAAAGACTCTACGGTTGGTTCCTTGTCTACAAAATGGGGGTGGATAATAAGCTATGCCTTGTGCATTAACTATCGTAATGTAAGAAAAGCTAAAGGTAATGCCTATTCCCCAGTGGGCACTCAAAGTAGTATTGTGTTACCATTGGAATAAAAAAAAAGTAATTCTATTAATTTTAATTAATGGTTAAAAAATTGACCTTATTTTGCCCTTTATTCCTGACCAGTTTCTCTTGTTATGGTCAATTAATTCCAAGTGTGCTTCCACATTGTTCTAGATCTTTCTTGGTGCTTTAGCTAAGCAGAAATTGAGATCCTGACCTGACTTCTGAGAGCCTATCCCAGGTTGACAGCTTTCTGTATTTTTGTCATAACATGAACTAGATCCAATTTAGAGGCCAGAGGTTAACTTTTACCAAATATTCACTACATGTTCCATTTTGTCATTGACGCCATTGTTGAGCCCAGGGCCTCACATATGCTGAACACATGCTATACCATTACAACCCCACCCCACCCATAAGTGCCCCTTTTCTTCTCCTATAGAACTTCCTGTTTTAAATTCCATATTTGAGATACTTAGGCTTT
>PVHP010004460.1:0-70923 GCA_004024765.1 Zapus hudsonius | reverse complement strand
GAATAATAGTGCACCCTCCTGTTGACACACACACAGCCCTTGGAGGAGGAGGCTTATGTGGGCCCCCAGGGATGACCCCATTTTATAGATGTCCTTTGGTGAAACTTGTGAAATGTGATATCTCTAGCAGAAACACAAACACCACAAGGGAGGAGGTTGGTGGTTCTGGAAAGCAAGATCAGTGAACAGAATGCAATGGGAATTGCAGGGAAGAGGTATCTCTTTGCCAAACCTGGGAGCCTGATCTCTGCATACACACACACACACACACACACACACACACACACACACACACACACACACCCTCCACCATGAATGGTGCTAAAAGGGACATTAGCAAGAATGCAAGAGGTGTTAAACACCAGCCTCTAATTGCTCTTCCTGCAGCTGGGCAGCCAGGGAACTCAGAGAGAATTAAGTTTTGTCATATTATTTCTTGCAAGGGCTGTGTCCCATCAAACATTTTTTAAACAGCTTCTTAAAGTGTTTTCTAAACTTGTCACCTCCAGAAAAAAAAAATTAAAAAAAAAAGCCTAGCCTACTCCAGCTCTCCCCATCTAAATTCTGAGAGGACAGATTCTCCATTGTCTACCACCCTGTGGGGAGCTGATAGGAGCCATGAGTAGGGCAGGATATGCCATCTAGGAATAGCCATTGAACTTGACTCCAAAAGGAGGCTGGCTGTGATTCAGTAAAGCCCCCATCCCCAAAGATGCTGCCTGCAACCTCCTCTGTTTTCCCCAGGACTAGGTATGACAGTTAATCTCTACTGATAATATGACTGGATCAGGAATCAAGAGACACAAATCCTGAGAAGGTCTGTAAGGGCATTTCCAGGGAGGATTAACTAAGAGAAGATAGCTTCCCCCGTGGACAGAGCAGCTCCTCTATGGCAGCCTACATTAAAGAGTTTCAAAAAGCAGCAGCCCCTTTTACCTGGCTTCTCTTGCTCCCTATGGTGAGTGCTTCCACTCTGTTGCTGTCCTCCAATGGCATTGGTACCCAGCTTCTTCAGCCTTCTAACATGAGCTGAAGACCAGGGCTCTCCAGGAATCCTCTAGGCCTTCGGTGCCTTGTGCCCTGAAAAGTTAGTAGGTCTTCCAGCCTGCAGACAGCCACGGTTGGACTATAGCCCATATTGTATGAGAAATCAAATAAATCCTCTTTGTAATATGTGTGTGTGTGTGTGTGTGTGGTGTGTGTGTGTGTGAATTTGATCAGTTCTGCTCCTCTAGAGAACCCTGACTAATTCACCTGGTCTACCTGACTGAGAGATAACACATCAACTACTGCTCTTGGCAAGCTGTGGCCAGGTGACAAGATCCTACAGAAGGGAAGGTGTCAGATCACTGGTTTACAGGGTACAATCCTCACTTATCTGGGGAAATGGGAATGGTGGTAGGAGACAGGGATGTGTATTAGCACTTGACCTCTGTGGCCAAGCAAACTAAACAGGATTATTTACAATGGCTGAGGTCACAATTTACTGCCTTGTAGAAAGAAGAGGCTGTGGGAAGAAGCGAGAGTTCTCAGAGAGGCATGTGGATGGGGCTGCCTGGGACCGTTTTTAAGATTCTGCTGGTTGAAATTCAGAGTTGAAGCCTCATAGGGAGGGTGAGAGCTCAGAAGTTAACCAGTTGCCTCAGTTTCCCTCTCATGAAACTCAACTGAAAGGTGAGAGTTTTGTGACTGATACTGAGCAGAAATACTCAGTTAATTAGCAATTAGTGTGTTTGTTCTGTAAGTCACTGTCACATAGTGAAGGAATGTTTCCCCTCTTGAGATAAAAAGAAGGAAATAAAATTAATTTCTACTGATGCCTGTATTTGTCAAGAGGGTTCCATTAAAATTTGAGGACACCATTCCTTCTTAGAAGACACATGTCACATTCTGAGGCAAACGACACAGCTCATGTTTTTCCCCCCAGGAAAAGTGTGCTGTTATTTCCTGTGGCCTTAGAAAGGCAGCAGGGACATCCTTGATGCCTCCCACAGGTAGGGAAAGTAGTTTTAACTAGAAGCGTTCACTGTCCATCATCTTTGTCCCAAGAGAAAGTAGCTCTCAAGCTGGGGAGATAGCTCAGTCTGTTAAGCTTTTGCCCTAAAAGCATAAGAATTGGAGTTTAATCCCCAGAACACACATTACAAACACAAAAGTGGGGTATGGTGGCATGATTTTGTAATCCCAGCACTGGAGACTTGAAGGCAGGAGGAATCCTTGGGCCTGGCTGGCCAGACAGTCTCACCCAGTTGGTAAGTTCCAGGACAACTAGAGACCCTGTCTTAAAAAAAAAAGTGGATGGTGCCTGAAAAATGACCCATGAACTTGTCATCTAGGTCTACATAATGCACATATATGTGCATACACACCCATGCACATACATGTGTACTTTCACACACACACACACACACACACACACAAACACACACAAAATAAATCAAAGTTCTCTCTTTGAAGGCATACTCATATCTGTAGCAAAGCTATCTTGGATGGTTTCTCAAAAAATGCTCACAGGTGGTGCGTCACAGTTCCTTCCTCATTGCTGGGCTCAAACATTGGATCAGAAGCAGCTTAGGGAAGGAGCGGATTTATTTCTGGCTTACAGTTTCAAGCGGAAAGGCATGGCAGGGAAAACATGGCAAGAGCAGGCAGCCAGCATCACACCTTCATAACAGCAGGGAGGAAGTAGAGAGTGAGCTGAGTGCACCAAGCAGGCCTTGGCTATAACAGCCCAAGGCTGCTCCCAGGAACACATTTCCTCTAACAAGGCATCCCAAACAGCGCCACCAATTGGAGATTAAGTGCCCAAACACACAAGTCTATAGGGAACATTCCATATCCAAACCACAGCCCTAGAGAGCTTCCCTAGATTGCAGGAGACCCTGGATTCCATCCCCAGCACCAAAGAAACAAATGTAGCCAAGTATTGGAGGAAGCCCACCATTAGCATTCCTAGTGACTTTCAGCAGCTACGACATACAGAAACTTAGCAGTGATGAAAGCTGAACACACAACATGGGCCCATTCAGCACCATGGCACAGAGCTCAGGCATGAGCCCCAATACCATGTGATGACAAGGACCTTTTGCTCCTAGGATATTCTTTCCGAAGACCCCAAATTCCAGCCTAATCATGAGTAAAACACCCAACCAGACTGGAGGAGGCTGACCAGGACACTGGACGGGTACTACTCAAAGTTGTCAACATTGTTGCTCATGGGAAACACAGAAAGTGATTCAGACCACAGGGCACTGAGGAGACACGCCAAGCAACAGAATGGTTCCAGGATGGACTCTGAGATAGAAACAATCCTTAATGGGAACACTGCTAACAATCCAAGTAAAGCATGGAGTTTGGTTGACTATGCCATTTTTTTTCGGTGCTGGAGATAAATGTTTACCATGGTGACATTTAGGACAGTGGTGGAAGGAACTCTGCCACTTCACTTGACCACATTTCTAAGTCCCCCAAACCTTTCTCAAGTCCTCAATTTACTTTACAATTCAAAATGAGACTCTACTCCACAACTTCTCCAATGATGGAAGATGGATGCACTCAGGTTGGGGAAGGCAGGCTCCCTGTGACTGCCATACCAACCCCTGAGTACTGTGGAATGTCAACCTCAGCATGTACACCCATGCACACACATGTGCACTCTCCCGCACACACAAAAAGAAAGTCAAGGTGTGGGGAGGGAGGACTGTAGATGAGGCAGAGCATTGGTCCAGCATGTACAAGGCTCTGGGTTCTATATCCAGCATTATAAAGAGGAGGAAAAGAAGAGAGGGAAGGAAGAAAATGAAGTTTTAAAGGGAATGCAAAATGGCTTGTCTAATCCTGGATGTCCATAAACTTTTACTCAATGATGATTTTAGAGAAGCCAGGCGTTGATCCCATTACAAAGAATGATTCATCCCGTTAGCTGAGGATGGTGAGAAAATTTACCTGCTCTGTATCTGTCCCAGGGGCTGGAGATCCTCCAAGGCCTTCTGTCTCTTCAGTATGGGGCTCCTTTCTCTGTTTCCTTGCAGTTCAGGATGGGCAGCAGAGCTTACTCCTGCATCAGGAGTTGGTTTTCTCTTTCCTGCCACGTTCTGTTCTCTCTTATTATAAGCCACAGCTTGGTAAGCAGTTCCCAGAGCTGGAGGCTGTTTCCAGGGCCAAAGGTAAGTTTACAGCCACCTGGTTGCCATGGAAACCAAAGCATTCTAGAATTTTGTCTGGGTTGGACTTGGTGGGCCTGTGGCATTTCTAACTCATCTTCTGCCACACATAATCTAACTGGAGAAACATTGCTGGGATGCCAGGGATGGGGAGACACAGAGGGCAGGGAGGGTCCCTGCAGGGCACCCTGGCCTGTGGAGACCCAGCATTCTCCTGAGATGTGGTGCAGACCTTCTCCAGCATCATAGAAGTCTACCAAGTAGCAGTGAGGAGCAAATCTCAAGCAGTTCCCACAGTCTCCAGGTTTGCAGAATGTGAAACACCTTGACTTTGGTTCACACACCACAGCTATAAAGAAATTGTCCAAAACAGACATCCTGAGTGGGTTCACAAGAAAAATCCCTCAAAACACAGATGTGTGACCTTGTAGACACCTAGGCTCAGACACCAAAGATTCTGAGTCAGTGGGTCTCAGATGACTTACGAGAGTCTCCAAACATCCCTCTGGTGATCCTGTGCAGGTACACCAGAAGTCACCTCTGCAAGTGCAGGTGTCAGAGAGAAGAGAGAATGGCTTGTGTCCAGGAGTGCTGATCTGAAACATCGAGGGTGGGTGTTAAGGATTCTCTGAATGGTGTTGTAAGAATGGCTGGGTTTTCTTGAACTCCGTTCTGGGGACTGGGCATAGGGCTCAGATGGGATTGTGCTTGCTCTGTATTACATTTCTAGCACCATAAAAATCAGGCATGGTGGCATATGCCTGTCATGGTAGCACTTGGGAAGTAAGACAGAAGGATCAGGAGTCCATTCTCAGGCACATAGGGAGTTAGCCAGACTGAGATACCTGACACCATGCTGTCTATTTTTTTCCTCTTTTCTACCATTACTTGTTCTTTTTTTTTTTTGTCCATAATGAGTTATATTATTTAATGGTCATACAATGAGTGGCTATCCCCTGTTCCCCAATGCCCCTCTTCCCAATCCCCAATCAGCTGGATATCCTCCTCTGTGGACAGTCTGGATCAGTCCTTGGGGCTGGGGACCATGGATAGCCTAGGAGTCAGCCTGGTTCTGCCGGCCCTAGTGTGTTGTTACTGAGGGGGGCCGTGTCTCTGGATATTCACCCCCACCAAGGCTCTTACAATCTTTCCACCCCCTCTTCTGCAAAGTTCCCTGAGTCATGGTGGGTGAGTATTGAGGCTGTTCTATTGTTGAGAATTTAGGGGTCTCTGTACTTCTGATTTAGGTTATGTCAAAAATCATTGGTGTCTCTCACTGGCTTATCCTGTGTTGGCTGATTGGCTGTGGCTCTGGGTCACTTGTTCATCCCATCATTCTCTTTTTTTTAAAATTCTTGTATATTACTTGTTACTGCCTCTTAGAAACCTAATTCAGTAAGTATTGCACTAAAAGACACGCATGTGATTTTGACTGAGTTGCTATTATTTGTCAAATCCTGCCACTCATGATCTCACTGAATCATGAAACTGTTTATCAGAAGGAACTGAAATAGGCAAGCGGACCCCAGTCCACACCACATTCTGACCTTGACCTTAAATGATGCTATCTACTGTTCAAATATCAAGAGCAGCGGCCCTGACCTTGACGTCTCTACTCCATAACTGGTCACAGGCAGGGTAAGATTTTGCACTTGGGAAAGACTGGATTAATAAAGGCTCACTCAGCATGGGTGTGAGAACAGACTGGGAAGGAGAAAAATCTAGACCCTGAAGCTTCCCATGTCAAGCAAATCAAAACCAAAACTCGAAAACAAAATTCAAACTTTTGGAGCTATCAGGTACCCCCCCCCCACCCATCCCTATCACATTCACTTTTGAGTAATCCAGCGGCCAAGATGGGAGCTCTGTGATGTATTACACTCATGCGTTATCAGAACCAGCTGTTGCTGGGACGATAGGAAAGAAGGATGAAGGGCTGCTGTGATGTATTGCCGCAGAGCTGTGATGGGGGAACAAAGCAGATCCCACGCAGGATAGCAGCACGGTCTGGGGGAGAGTCAAGATCAATTTATCAGCGACATCCCCAGCCAGTGTCGGGAGAGAGGAGTCGCCCAGCTGCTGGAATTTATCAACATAATTATGTGTCGTGATTTATTAAGTACTGAACAACAAAGCCATCAAAGGCACTTTGCTGTAGTTGCTTGGGCCTAACTCAGTGAAAATAATAATAATAATAATAATAATAATAATAATAATAATAATAATAATAAAGGAATGCCAACTTTTTGCAGGAGTTTTGGGCTGTAACTTTTAAATAAGGAACTTCCTTTGTACATGCACTTATGAAGAAGGAATTCCTAAACCACAGGTGACATGGTGAGGTACAAGAGGGTCACTTCTGCACATGTCTCTCTGGGAAAGGAAGTCACTCCTTGACAGGAGCTTCTCTTCAGGGACAAGTGAAGTCATTGGGATAGAAACACAACCAGTTCTGTATTTCTGGCTTCACAGCAGAGGTACAAGAAGGGCCATATTGAAAAGGTACTTGTGTGGCTTGGATTAGCTGTCCCCCATTAACTCATTTGTTCTAAATGCTTGGTCCCCAGCTGGTGGCAGTTTGGGAGGTGGAGCCTTGATAGAGGAGGTGTGTTGTTAGGGTTGGGCTTAAGTATGTCATAGCCAGCTCCTCCTTGCCAGAAATTGGCTCAGTATCCTGTGGCTGTTTTCTACCTACTGTGGCAAGAAGGTGATGTCCAGCCTCTGTTTTACCATCTTTTCCCTGCCATCATGAAGGTTCCCCACAAGACTGTGAGCCAAAAATAAATCTTTTCCTACCATGAACTAATTTTGGCCTGGGTGTTTTGTTCCAGCAACATGAAGGTCACTAGAACAGTATTCTTCCAGCCATGACTGAGCCTTCCCTGCACATTCTCTTATTCCCTTTACAGTGTATAACACTTCCATTAAGGCACCATCCTCTTCATTTTATAGAAGAGGAACTCAGCCCTACAGGTGCTCAACTAGACAAAGCCAAGCTTCCCTGGAGAGCTGCAGATGTGACAGGTCTGCAAGATGTCTGAGTCCAAGCTCCGGTGTTTCCTGAGCCCCAGGGATCTGCCTGTCTCCTCATTCCCAGTGCTGAGATTACAGACATGCACCACCATGCCTGGTTTTTTTGACATGGGTTTGGAGAATCCAACTCGGGTCTTCATACTTGCAAGAGGAGAGGCTGCCCAGGAGGGTGGCCAAGGATAAATATATCCCACCAAGTGGATAAGCATGCATTACCCTTGTGTGTGGGCGGGGGGACCCCAGAGCACCAGCAAAAGACAAGTTCTGAACCTACAAAATTCCAATGACAGATGGGACACAGCCAGCCACTTATACTCACCTGATTCTCATGATGGCCAGACATTCCAAATGCCAACCCCCTCTCCCAGCTTTGCTGTGAAAAAGTTCCTTTTTAAGAATGGCTTGGCTCTAAGGAACAATAGCCTCTCACTTCCCCCAGAAGGATTCTCATCATTAGAGAGGATTCTGGAATGTTGAGTGGAATGAGTGGCAAATGCCCAGGCACTGACAGCAGATGGGAGGTGGATCTCCAGCCAGAGCACCCAGCTCATCACTTCACAGTTTGTGTGCTGTGCTGAGAGCCAGCCACACTGTCCAGTTATAAGGACAAGTCTGGCAACTTTTGCCTTTGTAGAGCCTATGGAAGCAATACATATCCCAGGAACACACTGCACGCCTGGCTAGAGGTCCACCGCGAAACAACTAATGAGATGTGTTTGCCTTTTCATTATAAGGAATTGGCTCTTGTGGTGATGGAGACTATAGCACTTAACTTCTTGTTGCTGGGACTCAACTACCTGACCAGAAGCAGCTTACAGAAAGAAAGGGTTGATTTCTGGCTTTTCAAGATGGAGTAGACAGCTAGCTGAGTGTCACATCTCTTCATCAGCAGGCAAGAGGAGGAAGAGTGAGCTGAGTGGGCACTGGGCAAGCTGGGCTAAACTAAACCTGAAGCCTTTCCCCAGTGACACACCTTCTCCAGAAAGGCTCTACCTCCCAAAGGCTCCACCAGCTGGAGATTAAGTATGAGGCCTAAACACAAACACATGAGGCTATGCAGGATTTTTCACATTCAAACCACCATAGAGGCTGACAAGTTCCAAGTTCCCCTTTTGGAAGATGAATGTCAGAAGGGCATGAGCTTGGGATGGCAGATTTTGTAAGCAAGTGCATTTAACCTCTAAGCTGTCGTCTCCCCATTTCTCTCCAGAGGGGATCTGAAAGGCCCAACAAACGTCGTTTGAGGCAGGAATCAACGAATTCTGTCATATCTTGCCATCAGATCCTGTCTCTCACTCAATGACAGTAGAAATTTCTGCAGGAAGGTTTCAGAACTACTAAATAGAGTCATAAGAAACTACTCTAGCAGTTTCTTAAAAGTAGAAGCATCTTATGAAGGGAAAGGGTTTATTTCCACCTTACAGTTTCAAGGGGAGGTTCCATCATGGCAAGGAGAGGATGGCAGGAGCAGACAGTATCACATCATCGAATCAGCATGGAGGAATCAGGAAAGCTAAACAGCACCAAGAAGGCTGAACTCTAACATCGTAAGGCCCACCTCCAGTGATTCACATCCTCCAGAAAAGCTCCACCTCCCTAAGGTTCCCCCCAAATAGCGCCACCAACTGGGAATTAAGTATTGAAGGAAATGAGTTCCAAGGGGAACATTTTGTACCCAAACCACTATAAGTGCCCAACTAATACACGTTTGGGATAAGTACATGCAGGAAATCATGAACAGAGCTTGTTTTCGATGGGAAATTATTGGGGTTTTAATGGGATGCAATGTAGAATGCCATGCCCCCCAAAAGAAGGCAGTTCCACATTTTGGGTGACATGAAGTGAGCAGGGAGGAATGTTTTTTCTTTTTTTTTAAATTAATATCTTTGTTATGAATAAGTATATACATTGTATGAGCAACTCATGTGAAGGTACCCCCGTTTCCCTCCATACTGGATCTGTCCATAGGTAAGGGGGTTATGAACATTTTCTTTGAGGGCTGAGAGAAGTTAAAAACGTTTCATGGACAACAGATTTCTCAAATGTCTTTTCCTCTTCCAGGTCAGCCCTGGTCTGTGTAAATGAAGAGCCTATGTGGAGGGAAAGGGGAGGTGGTGTTGACCACAGCTGTAATCTTACATCCTGTTTTCTAGGCTCATAGGCAACAGCTCGTCAACAGCCTATCAACACCATTGATCTTCAAGTTCCAGGAAATGCTGTGCTGTTGGGAAGAAGAGGCAGTTGGCTTCATTTCTGCATAAAAGGGTCTGATTAACTCAAAGAGATGTTTGGTTTTTCAATACGTCAAGGCTGATAAGAAGTGACAGGATGATGGAAGAGGTGGGGCTGGAGTGCTGTGATGTTGAAAACGCTTTCAGGGAAACCACACTACTTCTTAGGTCCCCAAGCACTGTAGGAGGAGCTAGAAACTTCCGAGATAAGAAATGCTTGCATCTGATTAACACTAAAAAGAGGCAAGGGGAAAAAAGGAGGTGGAACCATGTATGGCTTAATTGCAAGTCGAATGTATTTATAGCCACACGTGGGGAACATGTCTGAAGATGACATTGTCACATCTCCATGCTGGAAGTCTGGATGGAATATTGTACATGAGGGGGGAGGAAATAAAAGGAAAATAGCATTCATTGTAAGAGGCATGGGGCTGGGGCTCACATGAAACCTCACAGCTTTGAGTCACAATTTTTCATTCCAAATCTGAGGGCTTCTGAATAAGAGGCAGCTTCTCTTAGCCCCTGTTTAACAATTGCAAAGTGAGTTTGAGTTAAGAATTAAATTAAATACTATGGACAAAGGGACTTAGGAAACCCTGAGTCCTTCTCATTCTGAACACTTGTTCATAGCCTGTCAGGGCTAAAACAGAGATAGGAAGATGGAGCTACCAACCATATCTTTGGGATCTGCAGGGCATCCTTCTGGTTCTTAGTGAAATTTACATTGCTTGCAGATCCTTAAAACTTAATCCTAGGGCTCGATAGTTTGCTCAGTGGTTAAAAACATTTCCTGTGTAAGCAAGGGCCTGAGAGATCGCTTTAATTTGATCTCCAAGACCCATATAAACAGGTGGGTGTATAGGTACATGTATCTGTGATTCCAGTCCTATTGGGCATCAGGGACCAGAGAAGTGCCAGGGCTCATGAGAAAGATGGCAAGCTCCAAGATCCTTAAGAGACTCCAGCTCAATTAAAAATGGTGGGAAGATGGCTGGGGAGATGGCTCCATGGTTAAGATGCTTGCCTGCAATGCCTAACAAACAGGGTTTGATTCCCTAGTATCCATGTAAAACCAGATGCACAAGATGGTACATATATCTGGAGTGCCCCACTCCTCTCTCTCTCTTCTCTCTCTCTTCTCTCTCTCTCTCTCTATCTCTCTCTCCTTGCAAATAAATAAATAAAAGTGTTTTTTTTTAAGAATAGTTAGAAGAGTGATGTCCCCCCTGGCCACAGCAGGCAAGTGCACACCACCACAGGTGAGTTCCCAGGGAACTGTCTAGGCACATACACATGCCTACACCACACACAACACAAACACACAGACACACCACCTCATTATACATATACATGCAAAACAAAACAAAACCTCAATGCAAGCTGGACGTGGCAGCACACACCTGCATTGGGTCTGAAAGGGGAAGGGAAGGATGAATGTTGCATCCACAGGATCAGCCATGGAGGAAGATCTGCATTAAGCCAATATCAAATGCTGATGTCATTTGATTGACATCGGGCCTGGGAACAACTCCAGACACACAATAGAAGGATGGGGCAGCTGAGAGACGGGATGCTTGCAAGGAGTTATCTGTAATGTTGACATTCTGGGGCCAGAGGCAACAGGCTGGCTTCCCAAAAAGCTGTCCCCACGAATGCCTCAGCTCCAGCGAGAAGCCACAGAGGCATTACCCAGAACACCAAACACACAGACTGAGGCATGGTTTCCCCCAGAACTCCTTCTGCTCTCATCTGTACAGAAGGTGACAAGTGTCAATGGCTTCTCATAGATCAGGTGCTGGTGGCTTACCTGTTGCAGTAAGTCTTAAAAACTATCTACCTGCCAAACCCCAGAACCTGGGGAATAAGCCAGATTATACTGCAACAGGAACTTGGCTAAGATACATTACAGAACTTGAGATGGAGGCCCCAGTGGAGTTGCCACAAATCCAGGAAGGAGGCAGGAAAGTTGGAGGTAGAAATGCTCAGAGAACACTGAAGCAGAGATAAGAATGGCATGGCCAAGATCCAAGGACTATGTCTGGCTGCTAGAAGCTAGGAAAAGTAATGGACGGACTTTCTCCAGAGACTTCTGGTAGAAATCTTGACTTTAACCTCTCAGGATTGAATTTAGACTTCTGACCTCCAGATCTACCAGAAAAAGATCCATGTGTTTTCAGACCACTAATACTGCAGTTGCCATGGCAACAACAGGCAATAACTACACCTGTATTATGACACTTAAAGCCTCACCTACCATGCCTATCATTAACACTGCCATTTTTAGATGAAGAAACTGGGGTAGACGAGATCAAGTTGTTTGACTGATATTTTACACAATATAATTGGCAGAACTAAGGAATGGACCCTGGGGGATGGGTCTTAGCATTGGAGCCCAGGTGGGGAGCAGATGACATTGTAGTCAGCCCTATGAGGAAATTCATGCTCTCCTGCTTGGTAAAGTGAGCCTGATATATTGCCAAGTGAGGCCAATTCCTCCTTTAAGTGGGACCAGCTTCAGAAAGCTTTCATGGCTGCCCCTGGATGAACGCTACACCTTTTACAAAAACCATCCCCAAACACCGTGGGACAGTAGATGAAGACCAGGATATAAATGGAGAAATCTCCAAGTCAAATCTTTTCTATAAAATGGTCCATCAAAAAACCATTGTGGGCTGGAGAGATGGCTTAGCAGTTAAGGCTTTTGCCTGCAAGCTAGAAGGACCCAATTCAATTACCCCAGTGCCCACCTAAAGCCAGATGCATAAGGTGGGGCATGTGCCTGGAGTCTGTTTGCAGTGGCTGGAGGTCCTGGAGCACCCATTTTCTCTCTCTCTCTCTCTCTCTCTCTCTCTCTCTCTCTCTCTTCTCTTCTCTTCTCTTCTCTTCTCTTCTCTTCTCTCCCTCATAAATAAATTAAATGTTTTAAAAAGAACATTGAGGGCTGGAGAGATGGCTCATGGTTAAGGCACTTGCCTCCAGTTTCTAAGGACCTGGGTTCAATACCCCAGTACCATGAAAACCAGATGCACAAAGTGGTGCATGCATCTGGAGTTCATTTACAGTGGTTAGAGACCCTGGCATGCCTATACTACCCCCCTCTGTCTTTATCTCTTTGTATCTCTTTGCTTACAAATAAATACATAAAATATTTTTTAACAAACCATTGAGTCAGCATCTAAACTAAGTCACAGAGAGACTCCTGTTTCCACTTCTTGTCCACATCTTCAGACAGGGTTTCCTGCCATAAGTGAGTCATAATCACTTCTTTCAATGAAGTCCTACCATATGAACTACCTGAGAGCTAGTTAAGACAGGTGAGAGTTCCTGCTCCAATGTTTAATAACCAGCTCCTGTACAAAAATTAAAATCTCTGATGTTAGCATCTGCCAGTTTGCTGTAGGAGAAATGGTTCAACAATGTTGATTTCAAGTGATTAAATACTTAAAACCCTTGGTAGAAGAATCATAAAACTTAGCACTTGTCTGCTGCCAGCTGTCAAGAGATAGTTCCAATAGACTGCTGTCTGCTCAAACCCTACACCAGACTTAATCCAAACCCCACAAAGAAAGCCAAGTCATTCCCCAAGCTGGATCTTATGTATCTATATGAATGTATAGAAATGTACATTTCCTTATATGTTAGGGTTGCCAACTAAAAGACTTCAAGTTCCAGTTAAGCAATTCCTAAATTTTTCAGTAGAAACAAACATACTGATTATCTATATTAAAGTTTATCCATTGTCTATTGGAAATTCAACTTTCACATGGCATCATGTATTTGTATTTTTTAGATGGGTATCCCTGTCATTATCCTCTCCAACACATGGTGTTATCAGACTTCAATCCTTCCAGGCTGAGATGGAAAATCGCCTGGATGAATGCTTCCATGTCTCATTCATATTAGTTTTCTGCTAATTCCATTGTCCGCTTTTCTATTAGGTATTGATGCTAATATCCTATTTTCTTGTTGGAAGTATCTATAAGCTTTGCTGATGCCTTTTATTCAAAAGAATTTTATGTTTATAACTGGATGTTGTAGTTCACTCATAACATCTCAACACTCTGGAAGTAGAGGCAGGAGGGTTACTGCGAGTCTGAATCCAGCCTGGGCTATGTAGTAAGGTCCTGTATAAAATAGAAGAATTTTAAACTCTTTAATATAGCCAAGATAATCAATATTTTTTATAATAGGAGTAGAATCTTTTTCAAAGAGTGAAGATTAGAACAAAGGAGATGACAGAAATTTGTTTCAATAATGTTGCCTGTAGGGCATGCGATCTTAAACCTTAGCTGTTACTTCTGTCTTTATTATTTCTTCATTTCCTTTTTTTTCTTTTTTGCATGCGTATTGTGCTGTGTGTATATTCATGTTCACGTGTGTGTGTGTGTGTGCATGTGTGCACGCCCATGTGTGTTGAGGCCAAAGGTTGACTGACATAGGGTGTCTTCCTCAATTGCCCTCCACTTTATTTGCTGAGACAAGGTCTCTCATTTGAATCTGGAGCTTGCCAATTTAGCTTGTATAATTTAACTTGCCCAGGTGGATCCCCTGTCTTTACCTCTGGAATTCTGGGATGATAGACAGGCCACAAAGCCTGTCTGACATTTTACATGGGTACCTGGGATCTGAACTACTGTCCTCATACTTGTGTGCAAGCTCTTTACTCCCTGAGGCATCTCTCTAGTCTCTTAGTTTCTTAATAGTAGCTTCAAGGTGAGCTGGTTCTCAGCTCCGAGGAGACTCTTCAAGTTGCTGCTTGACCAAGCACTTGCCTCTCCTTCAGGAGCCCAAGGGTGAAATAGCACCATGTGCTCAGAGACATCAAGACCTTTCTCTACCCTGCCCAGCTGCTCCATCCACCCTTCTGCCCTGAGAGCACGATCCTCCTCTACCATGGCCAGAAAATCTTGGCTAAGGGCTGACAAGGATGCAAGCAACCTGAAGGCAGCATTTTAAACTTGGCCTCAGCAGTTTGGCTGAGGTTTGGACAGAAATTAAGTACCAGCTCATGGCACGCCATCAGCAGCTCACTGAGAGCTGAGGGGTGATTACAGACTGCTCCTCTAACTTACATCCTCATTAGGCTTCTCAGAGCTAAGAAAGTCTGCTGAGAACTGCACCACAGTGCCCTTTCTGGCCTGGCCCCTTGGAAGGTCATAAACCACTTTAATTAAGAGAGGCTTTAATAATGAAAGACTCAAGATGCCATGCAAGGGCACCGTGAACATCCCTGAAATTAGGATGAAAAATCTCCCTGTTAGATACCTTCGCTGGGATCATTTTCTGCTGGGTTTCACACAGTGTTCCCAGCAGTGTCTGGACACAGTGTTGAAGGCAACACCTGGTACTACCTGCTTGTGCCAATCCTGCCTGGCCTGAGCTAGAGCAGAGGATGCTTCCTCTGGGGCTGGCCAGCAGGCATGACTGCTAGACCAGAGCTTCCTAGGACATGTGGACCACATTTCTCAAGTTATAGAGTTAAATGAAACCAAGATGCTGACCCTTGACCTCAGCACAGACCTGGAAGAGTCTCTATTATGAGGCCATCATGTTCAGTGAAGGACGTTGGGATCGCATCCCTCTACTGACTAGAGGCCAGTAGTACTTGTCACTCCCAATGAGACAAGCAAATCCTCCAGCAGACACGTCCAAATATCCCCTTGTATCCACTTGTACAGTGGACAGGTGCGACAAATAAATAATCTGGCAAGTTAAACTTAAGTTTCAAGCAAACTGTTACCTATGTGTGGTGGTTTTAATCTTTGGGTGCTTGGTCCCCAGCTGATGAGAATTTGGGAGGTGGAGCCTTGCTAGAGGAGGTGTGTTGTTGGGTGCAGGCTTAAGGGGTGTTACAGCCAGCTCTCCCTTGCCAGAACTGGGCTCCCTCTCCTGCTGCTGTTTTCCACTTGCTGTGGCAGAGGTGATGCCCAGCCTCTGCTCATGCCATGCTTTCCCCTGCCATCATGAAGCTTCTCCTTGAGACTGTAAGCCAAAAGAAAAACATCCCTTCCATCATCTGCTTTTGTGCAGGTGCTTTGATCCAGAAACAAGAATCTAACTGCAACACCACGCAAGAGTTGGAACATGCTTATAATAGAAAGAAAATAAATGTCACAATGCACATTTTAAGTTTAGTAGGGCAGCACACATTTCATCTTGAGGGGCTAAAAGTCACTATACCAGCAGAGAAATGCAGTTACAGAGCACTGGATCTTAACAGTAGGACACTGGCATTACTTGATAAGTGAGGGACCCATGACTGCGCCCTGACCAACCAAAGCCAATGTTACAGTATGGAGCCATGTCACTGGTCCTTCCACAAGTTTTGGATCCCTAAGAGAGTCTGCTGTGTAGCCAGGTTGAGGACTGTTATCAAAGTATTTCCAAAAATCCACTGATGGTAATGTTGATATCTGGAATGCCCATGAATAATAATTTTAAAAAAGCAAAGATTCTCAATGTCCAGGGAAGAGACACTGAAGCCTGAAGCACTGAGGTCGAGGTCTGAGAGCTGCAGATATTCACTGGGTTTAAAGTAATTCACAGCATCATGCAAGCATGGGAGATATTTTACCATCTTTAGCAATTCCTTGGGTGCCCTGGACACCATGGATTGTAGCTTGAATGTGAAATGTCCCTCACAGGCTCCAGTTTGGAGCACTTGGTTCAGAGTGGATAGTGCTAATTTGGGAGGTTGTGGAACCTTTGTGACTGTGGTCCAGAGAGACTCAGATATGGGTGGAGGAAGAGGAAAGCCAGGGAAGAGCAAGCCACCCTGGAGGGGATGCTCTGCCTGGATGTGGGACAATCCAAGACAAATCAATATAGCAAGACTTCTATGAGGTGAAATAAGACAATAATCTGTGAGCTCACAGATACTCAAGTCTGGGAAGGGTGAGGTCTCTACAGAATACTGGATAAAATATGAAGGAAGGAGAGTCTGAAACACCCTCTTGCAACTGCCAGTGTGACAAGCTAGGCAAAGACCACAGGTGCATGCCAACAACCCCTGGTTGAGAGACTGGGAAGCAGCGAGATAGTCACACCCCTCAGCAGCATCACCCCATGGCAGGGTTAGCATTGTGGGGTTTTGGTCTGCTAACTACATGGGAACCCATGCCCGGAAAGGCTCTGTATTCAGTTAATGCTCTGCTGTTTGTCTTGAAAAGTCCCAGCTGTTACTGAGCCAGATCCCATGCTGGCTTTTATTTTTCACTGGGTTTTGCAAATCATGTGGTCATTTTCTTTGCAGGATATCACCTTGATCGAATGATTAAATCTGTGGCTTACTGATTGAACTGATGACCTTATCACTCCGTGCCACTGAGGTTAACTTGCTTGAACAACATTCCCATTGCCTGTACAAATATTCTTCTTGAGTGAGGGAAGTTGAGATAGGGTCTCACAATGTAGTCCTTGCTCATCTGGAAGTCATGGTAATCCCCCTGCCTCAGTTCACAAATGTGGAGATAATGGATATAATCTTAGTCCCTATACAATGTTTTCCCCCTCAAACTGAACCTGAGTCCCACTATAGGAGCCAATTACAGAACTCCAGACTGTGGGACCCCAATGTCTGTGGGTCTCCACCTTTGCCTTGAGCAAGAATCCCCTGGAGAACTTGCTGAATTTTAGAATTTTGGACCTTTGTTTCCAGGGATTTTGATTTGGTAGGCCTGAATACAGCTGTGTCTTTCAACCATACACCAGTCTCTGCTTTACCACCTCACAATCTTCCCTATGGGACTATGGCTACAGGTTTTCCTCTTGTTAACCACACAGTGGGTTAGGGAGTCCCTTCACAAGCAAGGTATCATCTTAACTAATCACACATGGAGATGCTGTATCCAAGTAAGGTCCCAGAGGACATGAATATGAGGGGGACACTCTTGACCCAAACTATGGTGAGAACTGAGAAATAAGTGGCCCTAATGGAAGGGCAGAGCCAACGGGGATAAGGTGGCCAGGTGCCAGAGGCATGTGGTTCCTACAAGAACTCTGGATTACTTCTGTCCATGAACTCACAGAAGTCAGTGGGAAGCCATCATATGTATCCCCAGCACCAAACCTTCCACAAGACTTAACCTTCCATCCTGGCTTTGTAGACTGTCATGGGAGACATCCTCCTGTACTCAAACACAGAGCACTTCAGGGGTGCCCTCTTCCTGCCCTCTACCCACTGGTTCATCCTCCCATGAAGACATGAGGGTTGAGGAGATGTACATATATATGTACTCTTCCAGAATAAAGAGGACAATGGCAGACCAAGTACAGGATTACATCCAAAACTCATTTGATGAATCAATGAAGTTACACATTGTTGGAGATACACACAGAAGCATGGGTGAGGGGCTACTTACAAGAGCATGGCTGAGGGGTTACCTATAGGAGCATTGGTTAGCGAATACAGGAACATGAGTAAGGAGTTACTTATAGGAGTATCAGGGAGGATTTACACACAGAGGCATGCGTAAGAAGTTACCTGCACCATTAAGGGTTTACCTACAGGAGCAAGGGTGACTCTCGGGTAGCTGTACCACTGAGAAACTCACTCCTGCATGGGTGATGACTCACATAAACTGCATCACCAGAGTCCCCAGCTCCAGTCAACCTCTGACCTGTATACCAAGACTGCAGTGCAGCTGGGGATGGAAGAAGAGGGAATAAGGAGTAAAATCTCCAAGACAAACTGAACCTACAAAGCTGGGCTGGAAGGTTGAGCTCTGTGGGAGGTTAGGTGCTGGAGACTCACACCATGGCTGCCTGCTGACTTTTGTGCGTTCATGGACAGACATAATCCAGGGCTCTTGTAGGAATAGTATGCCCCTGGCACCTGGCCATCTTCTCCCCATTGGCTCTGCCCTTCCATGAGGGGCACCACTCCTTCTAGGAGGGAAGGTTAACAGACTCAATCATGTGAGGTGAGATAGTGAGGGTCTCCTATGAGTGATCTGATTTCAAGATGGTAAAGGCCATGTCATGCCCAGGAAGACAGAGTTCCATGGTGACAGGCTGCACCAAGCCTACCACCCCTGCTCATCATCCTTCCGTGTCTGCCTCTCCTAAGCAGCAATGATTTCATCAGAGAATCCCAACCATGAAAATAGATGAACATGTGTCCTCAGCTTCATGGTCCCACAGGGAATCCAATCATGAATCGTGATGCATTCAAAAATTAAAAAAAAAAAAAACCTCATCCCATAATGAGCAGAGCCGCCATTCAAACTAATAATTACATAAACGCTCATTACGGGTGGCACGGTAATTACAACAGGTACTTTCAGCAAATGCAAAAGGCAACTTGGGTTTTCCATTTGCTTCCTAAAGAATGTCACAGACAGGTGCATCCTGGCATTTCCAGGTGGAGAGAGCCCTTCGGGAATGCTTCAAGACAGAGGGAAAAGGAAAGAGAAATTCCTCATCCCACTTCCTCCCAAAGAAGGGAAGATGGTGAGAACGGACAGGACAGTCACTGAACTCTCCATGTGGAACAGCAGGCAGGTTGGAGAGAGCGCACCCATCTGACCATTATCTGCACATGTGTCTTCCCTCAGCTTTGCCAGGTCCAAGCTCCAACCTGACTCATTTTCCCTCTTTGTTTTTCTGGTATATGTGTATGCATTCTCATGTGTGTGCAACTGCATGTGTGTGTGAATGTGCATGTGAATAGAACAACGAGCAATGTCCCAGGAATACCATCCATTTCTTTGGAGACAGGGTCTCTTATTGCCCTGGAGCTGGTCAAGTAGGCTGGACTGGTCTGCCAGTGAGCCCCAAGGATTCTTCTATCTCTGCCTACCTAGTGCTGGGATTACAGGTGGGTTCCACAGTGCCTAACTTTTTATGTGGTGCTGAGGGGCAAACATTGGGCCCACCAAGCTATAACCCAAGCCTTCTAAAGAGAAAACACTTCCTCCAGCACTCTTAGGTAGGCTAATGTGAGAGGGTTTCCACACGACGTGATTCTTCTATTTCCTGGAAACACCAAAGTCCAGGTCCTGCAATGAAGTTCAATTCTGATAGCATCTACTCAGAGTTAGTCCCACAAGAAAGGGGCTCAGTCCGCAGACATGTCCCATGTCTAGTGCCTGACCTTCCTCTCTGACTTCTGACAGTGACACATCAGGACCCCTACAGCCCCTTATGTGGGTGCAACAGTTTGCTAGAATGTGCACAGGACTCAGGGAGTGATCACGACTGCTGATTTATTATAAAGACTATTATAACAGAGGAAGAAACTAATGAAAAAAAGGTTGCAGGGCATGGGAGAGAGGAGTGCAGGAGACTTCCTGAGTTTGGGTCATTTTACATAATATGACTTTTCCCAGATCCACTCATTTTCCTGAAAATTTCATAATTTCATTTTTCTGTGCTGCTGGAGAGAATTCCATTGTGGATAAGTATTACATTTTCATAATCCATGCATCTGTCAATGGGTATCTAGGCTGATTCCAATTTTTAGTTATGGTAATAGAGTAGCAGTACACATGGGTGTGCAAGCATCTCTGTGCTGAAGTGTGCAGTCCTTAGCATATATGCCCAGGAGAGATATAGCTGGGTCATATGGGAGTTCTGTTTCTAATTTTGTAGATACCTCCATACTGATTTTCATGATGGCTGTACTAGTTTACACTAATGGTATTCATGATCTGCCTCCTACACACTGAAACCCAAGTTTCAGTCCAGCACAGAGTTTGATGGCACTGTTTCTGGCTCTATCCCAAGGCCCAGGCACTATCCGATACCTGGCTGGTTTCCAGAAATGCCCATGAGCAGATGAAAAACAAACAAACAAACAAACAAACAAAATGAATGGAGGACTGGCCTCTCTGTTCCCTGAGAAACTCTGCAGCTCACCTCCAGCAGTTGGGTCCCCAGATGGAAGAAGAGCCTGGGTTTAGTTTTCCCATTACAGCAACCAAATGTCTGGCAGAAGCAACTTAAGGAAGGAGAGGACTTACTTTGTCTTACAATTCAAAGACTGTCAATCCATCATGGCAGGGACTGTATGGTGGCATGCTTCAGCCTGTGGTGACAGGAGCAGGTAGCAGCTGCTTGGTATATGATGCCAAGCAGGAAGCCTGAACAAGAAGCCAGGTTAGGGTACAGCCCCAGGTCCCACTCCTCTACCCCATCAGCGACTAATCCTCCTTCCTAAAGAGAATCTCAAAACAGCACCACCAGCTGGATGTCAAACGTTAATACCCATAAGCCTATGAAAGACATTTGCTATTCAAACCTTAACAAATTGGCATCTCACAGGCGTGGGATGTCCTAAGGAGCAGTGATAAAGATGTTAACCACAGGAGATAAGTATCAGCCCTCTGCCCTTGAAGCCTAGTTTCTGGGCCTGGCCCAGTAAGCCAGAGAAGGAAAACTTACTAATAATGATGCCTTTCTGATTTTCTTCCACTCAGGTCAGATTGTGGCCACAATGTCACATATGATTTAGAAAATACCAGAATAACTGGTTTCTCTTTAAGTTCTCTTTAAGATTAAGCAAAAAATTCATTTGAGGAACATCTTTCATTTTTCCCAAGCAGACACAGGCCTGTGAGGAAGTTACTACTCTGGTCTGTTTTGCATGGAGCAAGATATAATTGAGAACCAGAGAGCAGCTTTGAGTTCCTGGAAAGGATCTCTTTGGTGTCAATTACAACCTTTGAAGTATGGGGAAAATTAGTGGAATATTTCCTGCATGACCAAGTAGGATGCCCCACCCCTCCTCCGTTTGGCTCAATTACTCAATTGATAGAGTGCCCACCTAACACACATGACACTTTGGGTTCCATCCCAAACACCACATAAACCAAGCCTGGTGACACATGTCTGCAAGCCTAGCACTAAGCTTGGGAGGTAGAGGCAGGAAGATCAGGAGTTCAAAGTCATCCTTGGCTATTTAGTGAGTTTGGGAAAAGCTTGGGCTACATGCGAGTCTGTCCTAAAAAATTAACAAAACTGAGCACTTATGATGTACTAAATATTTCACCTATTTCCTTTTCAAAGCTACTGACTTTCTCCACATCACTAAGAACATCATAGTCAAACCTTTTGTTTGTTTAAGCTGTTAATGAGGATGGTCCCATGCCAGGCAATGTGTTCAAGGATTTGCATACAGCATATTATGGGATCTTTTTAAAAAAAATTTATTTGTAAGGAGAGAGAACGAATGAATGAATATGAGCATGCCAGGGCAAACAAACTCCAGATGTATGTGCCACTTTGTGCATCTGGCTTTACATGGGTACTGGCATATTGAACCCGGGTTGTTAGGCTTTGCAGGCAAGCTCCATAACCACTTAGCCATCTCTCCAGCCCCTCATTGGATCTTTGTAACAACACACAGTGAGACAGAGCACTGGTGGTGTAGAGGTGAGTATAACTGCTTTCCAACACACAGTGAGGTAAGTACACCATTCCTCCTATTATAAAGATGAGGACATTTATTTGGGATATCATTCAATGAAGCCTCAAAACCAAGATTAAAAACCAGGTTTTCTGACACCAACATCGAGACCTCATCTACCGGGTCCTTTAGCATTCCAGCCTACATGGAAAAGTAGCATGGGTGGACCCCAGATTTCTCCTCACTCAAAGCCACAATGTGACCCAGCTCAACCACCATGTAAAGTCCTGTATGTAAGCTCAGTAGTTAAAGGAATTTGATATAAAGCCTGCTCACCTGAGTTCCAGTCCCCAAAACTCACATAAAGTGGGATGCAAACTGGTACACAGTCCTGTGATCCTAACATGCCTATGACAATAGGAGATGGAGCCAGGAAAATCGGAAGCTCTTCAGCCAGCTACACAGGAATTCTTTTGCAGCAGCAAGTGACCCTGTCTCAAAAGAAGATGGAGAAAGAGCACAGACACTCTGAGGTTGTCTTCCTGTGACAGTTAACCCCTTCAGGCTAGTTCCATGGACCCCCCTCCCCTTGAGTGGGAGGTGTTTCTAGCTAGAGTTCAAACCTAGATGCAAAAACTGATTGGTCAGGTGTGGACCAACCAGCTGTCTCTCTGACTTACCTGATGGAGGTCTTAAAAGTCAATGAAACAAAGTCCAGCCTATCTTCTTCCCACATGGCGTCCTGGGTGGGGGGAGGACTTCTAAATTTCCAGGCCTTAGGAAAGTAAGTCCTTCCCTCACTCCTGCCTAATGGCTGGGGTGAGGAGGGGCTCAAGATCTTCCCACATGAACCTTTTTCCTCATGATGGGAGCCTCTGTTATCTTTTCTTCTTTTGTTAGTTTAGCTGAACAACATAGATTTTGGTTAAAACCTCTTCCACAAGTTCTCTCCTCACTGGTGGCTGGAGAACTCTGTAACTCCCCATTCTCTTTTAAATAAAGTTTCCATTATACCTTATCCTCTGCTGGCAATTTTAATTCTTTAACTTTATAGACAAGAATATGAGTACTCCTTAAGTTCTGAAGTACGTTGGAATTCCCTGGGTATTATCTAAATTCTAATCCCCAAATCCCTGGTTACACTCTGACCTCCACACATATGCTGTGGTACACACACACATGTCCACATACATACACACACATCTCCACATACACACACATGTCCACATACATACACACACACACCAAAAACTGATTAATTAGTAAATTAATTAAAAGTCCTGTATTGCCAGTCCAACACACAATGCTGCTCAAAGAATCTATCTTTTCTTCTGTCTCCAGGAGTGATTCCATTTTCCTTCTAGCTCCTAGCCTGGAAACAGGTGGGTCACAGACCAACCACTATACTGCTCTCTCCATGGAGTGAGCCCTTTAATTGCTTCCTAAAAGGAGCCCTTTTGATGCTCTTGGAGCCCTGATTAGACTTTGTAAAGAATTATAATTTCCCCAAGAAAGCTCTCATTAAAAGTCCAAAGACCTCATTGTCAGCATCTTAATATTCCCATCAGTCTGGCCTCAGGGGACATTTTGGGATTACTTCCTGGGTGGGTGACCTTGGAAAGGTGCCTCCATTTCTCAGTGCCTGGACCTTATTGTTTTTCCACTTGAGAGGGTGGGCTAGTAGCCCCCAGGCATGCTGGAAAACCAGGCACTCGATCCAAAGCTTACACATGATCCTTGGCACCATCCAATCCAAACAAAAAATTGTAATTTAATGTAGGTGGAACCTGAATTTCAGAAGGAGGAACTGTCTCACCTGAGGTCACAGAACTGGGTTGGATTTTCATTGGTGAGTGTAGTATCTCCATCCTTTTAATACTTTCTATTTCTGGTTATGTTTTTAATTTTGAAACAGGATCTCATACTACATGCAGCTGGTCTGAATCTTGTTATGTAGCTCCAGCTGGCCTTCAACTGATGGCAGTCTTCCTTGCCTTAGTCTCAAGGGCTGGGGTGGAGAAATAGTATCCACCTCTTGATGGAATAAGCTGTATTCAGGGGATGTGTGTATCAGGAGATATGGAGAACAGAGGTATTTGTAGTCTACCATAGAGACTGAACCTATTTTATTTTATTTTCATATGTGTATGTGCAAATGGTGTGCATGTGTGTATGTATGATGCGTATGTGGACATGTGGAGGCCGGAGGTAGATGTTGGGTGGCTTCTTCCATCGCTCTTTATCTAATGATACAAGGTCTCTTACTTGAACCCAGAGCTCATGGAATCCACTACTGTGTCAAGCCAGTTTACCCCAGGGATCGTCTGTCTCCACATGCTGGCCAGTGCTGCCATGGTATGACGGCTCCATAGACCCCCCCCCCCCTTTGGAGGTGTCTCTAGCCAGAGCCCAGACCTAGATGCAAAAACTGATTGGTCAGGTATAGACCCACACTTACCTGGGAGAACTTAAAAAAAAAAAATCTTCCCTAGGACAAAGGCCTTCTCTTCCTCACATGGCAGGCCAGCAGAAGGACCTCTGAAATTCCAAAGCTTGGGTAAGGCCCCCGGGTTCTTTCCCACATGAACCTTTTCTTCTCATGATGGGAGCCCTATGATATCTTTGCTTCTTCTGCTTGTTTGACTGACCAGCACAGATTTTGCTAAAATCTCTCCCATATTTTCTCCCCACACTGGTGGCTGGAGAATTGTGTAACTCCTCATGCTCCCTTAAATAATAAAGTCTCCCGCTATACCTTACTATCTTGTTGTCTATGATTTTAATTCTTTAACTTTGTAGATAAGAATCTGGGTACTCCTTAAATTTTGGGGTGCATTGGAAATTTTGCTGAGCATTATCTAAATTCTAATCCTCAGCTCACCCCCCTACAATGGCATTTACCTGGCATTTACAAAAGTTCTGAGGGTGCAAACTCTGGTCCTTATGCTTGTGTGGCAAGTGCTTTAACCAGCTGAGCCATTGCCCAACCCATTTTCAATGTGGCAGGCATCATCCCCAGCCCTGGAAGCAGCAGCAGACCTTTAGGAGAATATTCCAGGGGGTGTGGGGAGAAATGTATTGTTTCAGGGATTTGTGGGTAAAGTACAGAAACAAATAAAGAGGGGGAAAGGAGGAAAAAAAGAGTGAAGGGTATAGAAAGATTTAAGCTTTGGACAAGAAAGTTTCCAAAAGTTTTCTGTGGGATTAAATGGAGTGTGATTCAAATGACTTGCAGCTAACATGGCTTCTGCTTGGCTAATATGTTGTTGTTGTTTTGTTTTGTTTCCAGTTTTTCAAGGAGTTTGCTCTAGTCCAGGCTGACCTGGAATTCACTATGGAGTCTCAGGCTGGCCTTGAACTCACAGGGATCCTCCTACCTCGGCCTCCCAAGTGCTGGGATTAAAGGTGCGCACCACCACGCCCGCTGGTAGCTTTGTTCTTTTGCTATAGTTGAGAGGCCATAAAGAAGGTCTGCTTATGCCTTAAGAATTTTCCAAACTTCTGACCACCTGGTATGTAGCCTTGGGTCTGAGAGGCCATAAAAGATAAACAGATACTATGGCCATAGTCTCAGGAATTTCCCCTTTGACCCAATACCTCAATGAGGAAGGAGAAATAGCTGCAGGCCAGAGGTTATCTAGCAGGAAGAAAACATAAAGCTCAGGCCTTTTGGTTATCTTATCAAAAGTTCACAGATGAGGCAATAGGGAACCAATCACCCTTGCATAGTTTGTTCCTGCCACTGGCTGCACTAATCATTTTTTTAATACCTTATGATTTTCCTGCTGTGTGTTATAATTTGCTGTAATATGCTGTGTTGTAATTCGAATCTCCCGCTCTGTGGTTTTATGCTTTAAAAGGAGCCTGCAAGCCTCGCTCTGGGTTGCATTTTTGCTAGAGGGTGGACCCCAGCATGCTGGTTTGCTATCTCGTGAAATAAATGCTGTTGCTTTTGCATACGTGAGTGGTGGTCTTCACTGGGACAGTTTGTGGGCCCTAACACAGACATATATTTGACATATATAAAAATTGATTCTCGACTGAAAATCAGTTTTCTTGCTCACGTGTGCATGTGCTGTGGTGTGCGTATGTGTGTGACATGCATGGCGTAGGTGCCCCGTGCTCACCTGCAGAGGCCAGAATGGAATATCAGGGTTCCCACTCCATTGCTCTTCTTCCTGTTTTTATTTGAACCAGAGTCTCTTACTGATCCCAGAGCATTCCAGGCTCCAACAATTCTAGAGGTCTCTGCTCCTCTATGAGACTGGGGTTACAGATGCACATGGCCACACACAGCTGTTTATGTGGGTCCTGGGGTCTTTCAAACCACCCCAAGCCCTCCTGCCTGCACAGGAAGTGTTATAAACCACAGATCATCTCTCCAGTCCCTGAAAATCATATTTTAATATATATTATATATTCACATATAAGTTTACATATATCTATACTTATATTACCTATGTATGTTTAATGCATGCAGTTATATACATATAGTTACATGTTTATGTATGTATATTTATGAACATGTATATATTTATACATATAGTTATACACACAGCTATAAATATATGTTTCAGGAGGGAAACAGTTTTATTTAAACATACAACTATAGGCAGTATAGTTAACTATATTTATACAGACAAATACATTTTAAGTTTATATGATAGACAGAAATGTATTTCTATGATAAATATGAGTGTTTTTACATATAACTGAGCATACATTCTCTCCTGGAAAATTCCTGCACATTCCAGATGCTTTTCCCCAATCCTTGCAAACAGAAATGTCTTCACCTACAATGAACATTTTGTCTGTTCCTGTGTTCTAGAAGATTACACCATGGTGGCTTTTGTCATTGCAGATGGTCTTTCAGCACACTGAGGACAGGGACACTGCCTTTTGCTCCCTCCCCCGAGGGCCTCCCCTGCTAGCTCCTGAAGCAATTCCTCAGGTCCTCTGAAGCCACACACTATGAGAAAAGTGGGAAAGTCTCTCCTATTCTTTCCACAGAGACAAACTAGTCAAATAGAGATTTGAGAGTGCATGAATGTATTCTATGTATATTTATGTGTGTGTTTCAATATGCAAGACTCAGACAGGCAGGAGAGGGGCAGGCCTTAACAACATCACGGCCATATTCAAATTCCAGACTAGGCTTTACTTCTCCTAAGACACCTATACTGCAGAGAAGGCAGACTCCATTCCCAGCTGACTGATGAGAAAACCCAGGCTCCTAGATATTGAGTGGATGTAGCCTTGGAAACAGCTACAAAGATGTTTCTCAGAGATCTTTGTTCCTCAGGATGAAGTGAGATTGTCCAGGACTCCTAGTTCTGAAGCCTTCAGTGCGCTAGGATTACATACACCAACACTACTTGCATTGGTTCTGGGAATCCAAACTCTAGTCATCAGACTTGGGGAGTAAGCATTTTAAACTATTGAACTATCTCCCCAGCCCCAGCATACCTTAACAGGTAAGCACTTGGGTGGGTCTGCCTTCACCACAGGCTTCAATCTCCTGACCTAGATCACGGGCCTTGGGCACAGACAGTACCTTTTTTTTTTTTTTTTTTGGTTTTTTATTAAGATTTACTACTGTGGATTGAACCTAAGACCTTATACATGTCAGTCAAATACTCTAACACTAAGCTGTGTCCCCAGCCCCTTTATTTTGAGATAGAACATTAAGTTTTCCAGGCAGGCCTTTAACTCATAATCCCCCTGCCTCAGCCTCCCAAGTAGCTGGAATGATAGGCCAGCTTGGGCTGTGCATTATAGCATAGCCTGCCAAGCTCTACATATTCCTTTAAATGGACTCACTTTCAAAAAGTAAATAATGGATTTAGAAAGGAAGCCTTACCCAAATGCAAAATCAATACCACTTGGTATAAATAAGAGGTAATCATAAAAACAAACAAATACAATGGCCTCAATAAATAGAATGAACAGAGTCCTACTGTCTTTCTCTGCCAAATCGAAGCTGGCAAGCCTGGAAGACGTTCAAGGCCACTTGTACCCATCTTGTACTTGTAGCACCTTCTCAACAGGATAAGAGGAGGAAGAAAAGCAAACAGTGATGGGGGGGGTGTTCCTCCCTCAGTCTTACATCATTAGTCTCCCATGCCTTACATTAAACTTTGTCTACAGAAAACTACAGGGCAGCCACCAGCACTCACAAATGTCATTATTGGAAACACTGAGCTTCCCACCCCAAACTTCTACATGGCCTTATTTCAGAACTAGGGTGGGATGGAGGAGAAAGAGAACATGGTGCAGTAATGTCTGCTGGCTCTCAAGCAATACAGTGAAGCACTCTCTGGATTTCTTTACAACTGTTCTTCAGTCTCTCCTCCCCCAGCAAACATCATCTTTGCCATCAATAAAGAGAAAAGTAGAGCTGATCTTGGTGGAGCAGGCCTGTTGTCCCACTTACTCAGGGGGCTGGAGAAATGGGACAGTGGCTAAGGCATTTGCTGGAAAGCCTACCAGCCCAAGTTCAATTCCCCAGCACCCATATAAAGTTGGAGGCAGTGTGGGGCTTGTATCTGTGATCCCAATTCACTTCCAGCAATAGAAGGTGGAGCCAGGAGAATCTGGAAGTTCACAGGGTAGGCTGGTGACCATGAAGCAGTAAAGAAAGGTCAACAGCAAGGGAGATCCTGACTCAAATGAAGAAGAGGACAAATGCCCCAAGATTGTGCTCAGACCTCCACATATGCCCTGTGGCACACAAGTACTCACCCCTCCCTCCCATACACACACATACAATAAGTTAAAAGAGAGAGAGAGAGAGAAAGGAAAACAGAGCTGAACCTGGAGGTATAAGCCTTTCATCTCAGCTACCTGGGAGGGCCTAGGCAGGAGGACTGTAAGTTCAAGACCTGCCTGGGCAAGTTAGTGAAATCCTATTTCAAAATAAAAACAAAAGGCTGTAGTCTTATAAAAAAGGCTCAGTCTATAAAACGGCTCAGTTTATAAAACGTAGGCCTTGCAAGCATGAGGATCTGAGTTGTAGCCCAGAATCCATATATAAAAGTCTGCATGGTGGCACGCATGGATAATCCCAGTGCTGTGATAAAGAGAGGCAGATCCCTGGGTTTGCTGACCAGCCAGTCTAGCCCAATTGGCAGGTTCCAGGTTAACATGAGACTCTGTCTCAAAAGAAAAGGTGAGGTGGGGAGGAAGATGGCTCAGTTGGTAAAGTACTCCACAAACATGAGGCTCTCTGTTCCACAGTTAGAATCACTAGCACCTCATAAAAGCTCAGCAGGGCAGATCCCCCGGGGACTTGCTTATCTAGCCAAAACACTGAGTTCAGTGAGAGACCATGTCTCAAAAAAACATAAGGTGGAGAGCAAATGAGGAAGACACCTGTGTCAGTCTCTGATCTCTCTTTCTCTCTTTCTCTCTCTCTCTCTCTCTCTCTCTCTCTCTCTCTCTCTCTCTCTCTCTCTCACACACACACACACACACACACACACACACACAAATGCTCAATGGCAGAGAACCTGCATGTGGGTGGCTCTAGGTGTAATCTTAATGGTGCCAAAGCAAACAAACAAACAAACAAAAGGAGAAAGGCCCCTGGTAAGTCCCTCTTATCCAAACAAGACCCCCTCCCCCAATAGGCCAATCAGACTTTGATTTTCGAAGGACCCTT
Organism: Zapus hudsonius; assembly: GCA_004024765.1. Classification (NCBI taxonomy): domain Eukaryota; kingdom Metazoa; phylum Chordata; class Mammalia; order Rodentia; family Dipodidae; genus Zapus; species Zapus hudsonius. The sequence continues at coordinate 41,490 of PVHP010004460.1, read as the reverse complement.
AGTCATATCCCATGTATACTCAGAGGCACACATACGCACACTCCCCTGATGGCCTCTATTTGCCTCAGGAACACCAAGCAGGAGTGACATTTAGTAATCAATTGACTCCCCTTGACTTGGTTTGGTGCCTTTTCTAAATAACAAGAGCCTGACAACATCAGACCCTCACAGCCATCTTTATTAATGAAGCTTCTGGAGTCCTGCAGAGAAGACACAGGCAGCATGTGCGAACGTGCGAGGGGAATTATTTCCATCAGCACCAGCTATTTGAAAGCAATTGAAAAGTTTCCATTTGAAGAAAAAGTAATTTTCCTGATGTGAGTTTCAAGAGCTTGCTTGTCTGCCCCCACCTGAAGCAGGCTACCTCGGCTCTGGGTTTTCTGAATTTTATTAAACCACAGCTAAGTGGCGTCATGCTGGTAAAATATTGTGTCGCTTTTTAAAGTGATATCATTACCTAATAATTTTGAGAGCTTTACTCTTTTTTTTTTTCTTTCTTAGCCAGGAATGGAAATGAAACAAACGGGTCATCAGCACTGTCTCAACAATATGGAGGGGGGAGGGTGTAGAGTGGTGTGATGTGGCGTGTCATGGTGTGGTGAGGGGGACCAGAGCCAAAGAACACAGAAAACTGAGATCCAAGGAGGTCACAAAGGAAATGAACAGGCAAACTCTTCACCATCCCAAGAGAATAGAAGACACTTCTGCTGTGTGCTGTCTGCTCTGGTTTGGTCATGACTGGCACCCTCTTGAATGAGAACAGATGTGATCACCAGCAAGAGAGCAGGCCCATTAACATTCTCCCTGGAGGCTGGCGATGTGGCTCAGTTAGTAGACCATCTGTCCAGCATGCACATGCACTAAGCCTTGGGTCCCATCCCCAGCAACTCTTTCTGGGCGTGGGTATGGTGGTGTACACTTGTAATCCCAGCACTTGGGAGATGGTTGCAAGAAGATCAGAAAATCAAAGTTGGGGCTGAGGGGGTGGTTCAGTGGTTTAGTGTGCTTGCCACTCAGACATGAGATCGAGAAAGGTGCTGAGGTCAAGACCATCGGAATTTAATTCCCAGCACCCATGTAAACAGAGAACATGACAACACATGCTTGGGACTTATGTCCTGTGGGAAGTGGAGACCAGAGACTCTCTAGGGCTTGGGAAAACTGCAGCTTAGGGTTCAGAGAGACTCCATCTCAAGGATACATGCAGATTAGTGATAGAGAAAGGCATCCAACATTCTCCTCTCACCTCCACATGCATACACTGGGGTATGCATATCTGAACACACACATATACCATACACATATCACACCTCCTATATTACACATGTGTAAGGTTTGAGACCATGAGATCGCACTCTGAAAGAAAAGGCTTTAATCAGAGAAAGAACACTGAGCTGAGGGCAATGTCCCCAGTGCTGAAAAAAAAGGACCCTGGGAAGGTCAGACCTGGGACTATAAAGGGAAGTGAAACTGAAGTCCAGTAATTTGTCAGGTAGGCTCCCAGGTTGGGAGCAGGGCCCAGGTGGTCAGGTAGCTCTCAGCCAGACAGAGACACAGCAGGAGGGGGTTTACAATGCAGGCTTTATCTGTAACTCCTATTGGGGTCTGGTGTTGTGACAGATCAGGCAGCTCCAGAGACACCCTCCCCTTGAGTGGGAGGTGTCTATATAGAACTAAAACCTAGGTGCTAATAACTGATTGGTCAGATATGAACCAATCAGCTGTCTCTCTGACTCACCTGGGGAAAACTTAAATTAACTTTCCTAGAAAAAAGCGCTCTCTTCCCCACATGGCAGCCTGGCAAACAGACCTCTGACTCTCCAAGGACCCGTAAGGTCTCCCCAGCCTCCACCACAACCAGTGGTGAGGGGCTGGATTTCTCTTCCACATGAATCTTTTCTTCTCACGATCTTTCCCCTTTCTGCTCATTTAGCTGAATAACAGAAGTTCTGTTAAATTCTCCACGTTTTTCTCCCCACACTGGTGGCTGGAGAACTCTGTAACTCCTCATGTTCCCTTAAATAATAAAGTCACCCACTATACCTTACTATCTTGTTGTCTATGATTTTAATTCTTTAACTTTATAGACAAGAACTCAGGTACTCCTTAGATTTTGGGGCGCGTTGTAATTTTTGCTGGGCGTTATCTAAATTCTAACCCCAGCTCACCCCGTTTCAGTGTCGATGTTGACACTTCTCTTGAAGCTTGCCACCCTGGTTTTGGAATTCCTTTCAGGGGAAACTGAGGTGCTGTGGGTGGACTCCAATTTGGATCCTGGGTTTTGACCTAACAACATGCATATGCCAGAAAAGCAAAGGATTTCAAGGTCATCTTTAAATACATAGTAAACTCAAGGCCAGCCTGAGGTGCATGAGGCTCACTTCATCAACCTCAGGAGCTTCTTAGGAAGCCCCTCTCATTTTCAAGGTTATATAAGAAGTAAACAAAAGGCTTGAGATGTAGCTCAGTGCTTGCCTAGCATGCGCAAGGCCCTAGGTATGAGTCCCAACACTGCAAAACAAACAGAAGTTAATAATTAACTGGGATGTGATTTTTTAGTAGACCCTGGAAAGTTTCCAGAGAACTTCTCCGTGCTGTGGCTGCCTTTGAGTTACCGGTGCTCTTCTAAGTAAGCCCAAAAAACCCATTGGTTCACTAACCTGGACTTGGATGGAATGATTTCTTTGCTATGTAGGCTCCCTGTGTGAAGTGAATTTAAGTCTCCTCACAGTGCCACTAAATGGAGGTGGTGAGTCCCAGTTTCAACTTTCCAAGATTTAGAGTCACCATGGAAACAAATCTCTGGATGTTCTGTGAGGGAATTTTTAGATTAGGTTATTTAAGGTAAGAAGACCCATCTAAATGTGGGTGACACCATCCCTTGGGCTAGACACCACGGATTGCATCAAAAGAAGAGCTGGCTAGGACTAGGCTTCATCTCTCAGCTTCCTAACTCTGGATGCAATATGATCAGCTCCTTCATGCTTCTACCACCATTCCTTTCCCAGCCTTTCAACTGTAAGCAGAAATGAATCCTTCCTCCTTCATTTCACCCCCTCAGGTATCTTGTTATATGTCATGGTTTGATCTAGGTGTCCCCCACAAACAAATGAATGTGTTCTGGGTAATCTATCCTTAGCTGATGGCAGTTTGGATTTTACAACCTCAATGGAGCTGTGTTGTTGGGGGCCCGCTTTTGGGGGTTATAAGCCAGCTTCCCCTTGCCAGTATTTGGCACACCTTCCTGCCACTGCTTCCAGTGCTGTGGCAGAGGTGATGTCCACCCCTCTGCTCATGCTAGCGTTTTCCCTGCCAGGATGGAGTCTTTCCTTGAGTCCATAAGCCAAATAAACCCATTCTTCCACAAGCCGCTTTTGTTTGGGTTCTTTCTGCGCAGCAACTAGGAAGCTGACCGCAACATTATAGCAATGAGAAAAGCAACTGATACATGCGGTATTCATGGCAGAAACAAATTCCCATCCCAGAAGTGGATTTTTACATGAAGGCAATGAAATAGGATGACCTACATTGATTTTAAAAATCAGAATTTTGAATATTTTACATAAAAAGTGTACTCATTTTCTGTTGATACCTAAAAAAAAAACTATCATAGACTTAAGGGATCAAATACCACCTGCTTACCGGATTCCGATTCCAGAGAGCTAAAGTCTCAATGAGGTAGTCAGTGTGTGCGTGTTTGTGGTGGTGGTGGTGGTGGGGTCTGCTAAGGTCTCAGGGGGCTGAAATACACGTATCAGTTAGTTGATATCTCCTCTGCAGACCCTGGGGTAATCTTCCTTCTGGTTCATTCTTGGTGTTAGTAGAAGGCAGTTCCTTGTGGTTGTAGGGTTGAGGTCCCTGTTCCTTGCTGGCTATCAGCCAGGGGCAGGTCAGTTCCCTAAAAAGTACTCGTATTTTTCTACATGGCCCCTCTATCTTCAAATTCTGCTCATATAATATCATCTTATTATTTATTCAATAGTTTATTCATTCATTTTCCAAACAGAGAAAATTCTGCTTTCCATGGGCTGATGAGATAAGGTCAGGTCCAGCTGTATCATCTTCCTGTCTGAAGATCAATGACACTATATAATAATATGATCACAGCAGTGAAATCCATCATACATACAGTCCTACGAGATATGTGAAAACCTCAGGAGAACCATTTTAGAATTCTGCTTACCATGAAGAGTTGTCCTAGTCTGTATAAACTTCTGGCCCTACCATGCTTGGGGCTATATCTACCTGACCTCTTTGATCCTAGAAGTTCCTACTTTGGGTCTTTAATAATCTGTTTTCAGATGTGACTCCTGAAAGAACTAATGTCTTCCCTCCCCAAAATGCATTCAGCATGTAAGGCCATGGTGGCTGTTTTGGAAGTTTTCTGATAGGAGTGATTTCTCCTTCCATTCAACTATCTAACAAGGGCAACTTCCTACTTCTCCAGTCAGACAGAAAGGTAAGCGACTCCTACGGTTTCCTTCTTTATTCATGGCTCTTCAGGTACTTGGACTGTCCGTTTTTCTCCTTTTCTACCCATCCACGCTGAGGAGCCCAGTTGAAATGACACCTATTCTTGAAGTGTGCTCCCAACTCCTTCCTGAGTAAGAACACCTTTATTTCTTTTCTGGACTCTCGGAACACTTGGGCCTGCCTGCCTTCCATTTGGATTCCTTTACCTACTCTTACTTTTTGCTGTCCACCTCCCGGCACACCGTCTGGTACTCTGTGAGTACCCAGTTACAACTGTGTGATCTTGGAGGTGGGACCGAAGCATAGATACATCATCATTTCATTTTAAGATAAGAAGTTTTTAGAGAATCAATTGGGTTGATCAACCCTAAAAGTCTACATTCTTCACCCCTCAGAAGTTCTTCCCCTTATTATTATATTATCAGCAAAAATGTTATTAGCATTAATAGTAAGAACAACTACACATTGTTCAGCAGGAGCCTTGGTATGGGAAAAGGATCATTTAAAAACATAGGCTCCTTCAGTCCTTAGAGCAATCTTCCAAGGGAAGTTCCAATATGATGTGGTTTTAGAGGCAAAGAGACTGGAAATTGAGTTCCAGAGAGGATACATCATTGCCAAAGATCACACAGCTAGAATCTGAACCCAATTCTTCCAGAACCATGGCTTCCAGGCATTGCAATTATGAGAGACAGAAAAAAAAATGAGGGGTTTCAAACTTGCATGTGAACTCAAGCTTGACTTTAAACTCACTGACTTTAGCAGTTATCATCTTATTGCTGAGACAATAACCATCCAGAGCAGCTTATGGAAGGAATGGGTTTGTGTCAGCTTACAGTTTCAAGGGGAAGTTTTATCATGGCAGAAAAAGTATGAGAGAGCAGACAGCTAGGGCATCACATCTCGTCACAATCAGCTGGGGGAAGCAGCAAGAGTGAGCTCACTCTGAACAACCAGGGCACTGGACTAATAAATCAGTTTGCCATGATGACACACCTCCCCCAGCAAGGCCCCACTTTCTAAATTCCCTACCACTTTCCAAAATTGCCACCATCTGAGGGCCAAGTATTCAAAAGACACAAGCCTATGGGGGACATCTCATTCTAGCCAACACACTGGGGATCCCTGTGCATCCAGTCTCAGAGACCTCTTCATAAAAGAGGCAATGAAAAGAGAGGATGGAGCTAAGGGGAAGGTACACCCCTCCTCCCCACTTCCCCCTGGAAACAGAGTACCTTCCCTGCTACATTTCCAAGAAGTTCTCTCTGAGACCAAAGCAATGTCCCATCATAATCTCCATTTTCAATCCCCAAGCCAGTCTGTTCGGGCTGTGTATTTAAACAGGATTTTCTTTCCATTTTTTTTTTAAATTGGAAGGGAGCTTTAAACACTTTGAAAGTGGCCTCAGGGACCAGCTCACAGCATGGTCTGCATCCCCTTCTTTTGAGGCAGGCATCCCTGTAACCACATTGCAAGCTCTGTTTTCAATTACAAAAGCTTGTTTGAACATGGGCTGTCACAGAGGCTGTTCAAACAGGCTTTTGTAATTGAAAAGGAGGAAAAACAAAAGATTTCTAACCTTCTAAAGCCAGGGTGGGAATGAGCTGGTCTGACAAGTACAGGACCAAAATGGCGCCCATAACAAGAGGATTGGAGCTGTCCAAGAAGACACCTCAAGGGAAGGACCAGAGTGAAAGCCAAGGCCACCTTCCACTTTGGTATGAAAGCCACAGGGCTGCAATCTGACAGACAAAAGGGACACAGGCACATTCAAAAGCACAGTGATTCCCACCAGTGGTTCCGATTTTATTCTCATTGTTCCGTGTGTTTGCGTGCGTGCGTGCCTGTGTATGTACACATGTGCATGCGCGTGCAGGTGCGTGTGTGATACTGTTGATACAAAACATAGTTCTAACCTCAAAGGGAGTAAGAGATAGCTTAGTCTGGGGCCAAGTACAAATAATCATGGCTCAGGAACACAGATGTAGGTTGCCCCAAATTCCATGTGCCAACGTGATAACAGCTTCATGAAGTTTTTATAGGATCAGAACAAAGTGTAAATCAAGGCATTTTTGAAACGCACTGGGAACCTCTGGTAAGCAGGTACAGCAAAGTGGAGAAATCTCTTCTAGATGCCTCTGATGCTATCTGATGACATGCTCAGACTTCAGGACTGTGGGAGTGATACAGGGAAACCTTGGCATGGTTATATTTGGTTTTTACTTTTGAATTTCCCCTCCCAGTTCATGTCTTCTAATGCAAAAAAATTATACACAGGGACAGAAATAAGTCTTATTACACATTTATTCTAGATTAATTAGTTAAGGGGAAAGGGAATTGGATAGGGAAGCCACCCAGCCACCACGTGGTCTGTGAGGTTCATAATATCATATTATGTAAGGAAACATGGGAAATTACAGAGTTCTCCAGCCACCAGTGTGGGGAGAAAACATGGAGAGTTTAACGGAACTTAAGTTGTTCAGCTAAATAAGCAGCAGAAGAAAAGATAATAGAGAGCTCCCATCATAAGAAGGAGAGGTTCATGAGGGAAAAAGTCTGGAGCCTTCCCCCCACCCCAGCCATCAGCTGGGGTGGGGTCAGCCTTACCTTCCTAAGGCCTGGAGATTTAGCCATATTTCTGCTGGCTTGCCATGTGGGGAAAGAGGCTGGATTTTTTTCTAGGGAAGTTAATTTAAGTTTTCCCCAGGTGAGTCTGAGAGACAGCTGATTTGTTCATATCTGACCAATCAGTTTTAGCCCCTAGGTTGCAGCTCTAGCTAGACACCTCCCACTCAAGGGGAGGGGTTGTCTCTGCAGACATCTGACCTGTCACAGGAGCTAAGAGTCTGTTCCTACATTCCTAAAGGATTTACCCAATAGACACAAGCAAGTTAGGTTAGACACAGAAGTGGACAAGAAATATCCATTTAGGGGCTAAAGAAAACATAACATGCTCTGGCTCAGGACCTGCAACATCCCAGCTTTCCACAACCACATAATAGAGTGTTTAACACAAGTGCAACTTTTGTCTGGGAGCATAACACACACACACACACACACACACAGAGAGAGAGAGAGAGAGAGAGAGAGAGAGAGAGAGAGAGAGAGAATCTTTCGCATATGGGAATTGAACCCAGGGCCTCATGCATTCTGGACATTATCTTATTGTCAGTATTCAAATAGTGTCTGGGTGTGATGACTCAAGCTTGCAATACCAGCATTTGGGAAGCTGAGGCAGGAGGATTGTCACAGGTTCAAAGTCAGCTTGAGCTGCATAGTGAGTTCCAGGTCAGCATGGGCTATAATGTGAAACCCTGTCTTAAACAAAATTGTCAAATCCTAATTGTATTTATTTGTGGGGTGGAGTGTTCTAGTATATGGCTACACTGTGTAATGACTAAGCCAGATAATTAGTATATCTAGCCTCTCACTGTGGTGAGAACATCTCAGAGCCATCTTTTCAGCAGTTCTGAAATAGACAATATGTTGTTACTAAGTACTATCATCAGGCCCTGAAGCAAGTCTTTAGTCCTCATTCCTCATAACAGACTTTGTAACCATCAAAATAAGAACCCTCCTTTTTATCACCTCTAACTCAGGGTCAGGTGACTTCATCTGAGATCCATTTAATATATGTGTGTGTGTGTGTGTGTGTGTTATGTACACATATGTATGTCTCTGGTGTGTGTTCCTGTGCGTGAGTATAGGCACATGCATGACCTGGTGCACATGTGAAGGTCAGAAGACAACCTCCGTGTCAGTCTTCACCCTCCACCTTTTGTGAAGCAGAGTCTCTTGTTCACTGAAGCACATGTCATGTTAGCTGGCCTGTGAACTTGCAGAGATTCTCCTGTCTCTTCCTAGTCATGTGACAGGTTAGACTGACTGGGACCTCCAAGGGTAACCAGGAGTGTCCTTAAACTTGTGCTTTCAGGCAGGTTCCAAGTATGTCATGCCTGACCCCCTCCCCTTGAGTGGGAGGTGTCTCTATCTAGAGTTCAGACCTAATCCTGAAACTGATTGGTCAACCAGCTGTCTCTCTGCTTACCTGGTCCAGGGACTATAGTCACTGGAACAGGAAATTCCTTCTCTTCCACATGGTCAGCAGAAGGGCATCTGAATCTCTAGGCCTTTAGTAAGCCCCCCCTTAGGCTGTGGTGAAAGGGGGGCGGCTTTGGCTTCTTTTCTACGTGAACCTTGTTTCCTCATGATTTATATCTTTCCTTCTTCTTCTTTGGCTGGCCAGTACAGATTTTATAGATATATGGCTAAAACTTCCCATGTGTTCTCCCCTCACTAGTGGCTGGAGATCTCTGTAACTTCTCCTTTACTTTGAAATAAAGTCTCCCACTATACTTTATCCTCCAGTAGTCTATAATTTTAATTCTTAAATATTATATTCTTAAGTTTTAAGTTGCATGGAAGTAGCTGGGAACTCCAACTTTCCCAGCTCCCCTGTTACAGTCACACTGGGATTATAGACTTGTTCAATTGAGTCTGGCTTCATGTGAGTTCTGGGGACCTGGACTCAGGTTGTCACACAAGCACTTTACTCACCGAGCCTTCTCCCCATCCCAAGACCAGGTTGTTTGGCTTCTACATGTGAGATCGTGCATCGCCTTTCTGAGCCTGGCTTATTTCACTTAGCATAATGTCTTCTAGGTTCCTCATGTTAGCACAGATGGAAGATTTTTGTTCTTTTCAAAGCTAGATGTTATTCCATCATGTAGATCCGCCTTGATTTCTTTCTCTGTTTATGCACAGATCAACACTTCCATTGCCTCCATCTCTTGACTGCATGGAACGTGGGAAGTTTGCTGTTTCTTTGAAACTAGATTTTCAGACTGTTTGGGGTAACAGAGCCTTGAAGGAAAAAGCAAGGGATGTCCTGGAGCCTGTAGGGGGAGAACTTGGGTCATCCTTATTTCCTTCCCCCTGAAGGAGTCCTGACAGTCTCCACTTTGCTAAATATCAGAAATATCAGCAAGGTCTGTGCAGTCAGCTTTCTAGTTGCTGCTCAGGAAGAACCCAAGCAAAAGCAGCTTGTGGAGGAATGGGTTTATTTGGCTTACGGACTTGAGGGGAGACTCCATCCTGGCAGGGAAAATGATGGCATGAGCAGAGGTGTGGACATCACCTCCACCACAGCACTGCAAACAATGGCAAGAAGGTGTGCCAAATACTGGCAAGGGGAAGCTGGCTTATAACCCCCCCAAAGCCGGCCCCAAACAAATCAGCTCTATTGAGGTTGTAAAATACAAACTGCCATCTGCTGACGATCAACTACCCAGAACATATTCATTTGTTTGTGGGGGACATTTGGATCAAACCATGATAGTCTGCCCCTGGCCCCCACAAACTAATAATCATACATGATGTAAATACAATGTGTTCAGCTCAACTCTTAAGTCCCCACAGCTTTCAACTGAGCCATAATACCAAAAATAAACCTGTAATGGCACAGAACATTCACACTGCAAAACATGAGGCACAGCAAAAACAGATTGAACCAATACAAGATTTAAAACAAGCAGGGCACCATCAATCTCTAACTCCAAGTTTAATGATTCTAACCAATAACAAGTCTCTTGGAGATTCAATTCCGCCCCTCCAGCTCAGCTACTCACAGTCTGGGAAAACTTCATCCGGTGCTGTCAGCTCACTTTGCACCCATCCATAGTCCTGGAATTCTTTGGGTCTCCATTGCAACCCACAGTTCATCCTCATGGCTCCATCGGGCTCCATGCAGGCAACCCCAAAAGCCGGCTCCCAACAACACAGCTCCATTGAGGTTGTAAAATCCAAACTGCCATCAGCTGAGGATCCATTACCCAGAACACATTCATTTGTTTGTGGGGGACACCTGGATCAAACCATGACATTGGGTCATCCTTATTTCCTTCCCCCTGAAGGAGTCCTGACAGCCTCTACTTTGCTAAATATCAAAAATGTCAGCAAGGTCTGGCCTTTCCTTATCTCTTCTTCCCTAAAGGAATTCCCCTTTCCTTGAAGAGATGGTTGTACCCTTTCATGGGGGATTAAGATTCCTGATGATTGTTCCTTTCCCAGAAAACCTGATCCTCCCTACATAGACACCTGGCATCAGGGCTGAACTGCCCAGTTAAGCCTCCACCCAGAAAACTCCCTTAAAAGGCCCAAATCTGGGTCCTAGGTAGGATTTGCCAATGATTCCTCTTTGGACCCCTTTGAATTCCTTCCTTAAGATCTATCACTATAACTATATAAAGAAGTCTTTATAATAGAATCTCTCTATTATCTTTATCCTATGGTCTATGAGTTTCATTTATCAAAATTCATAATACCAGTATCTAGAGGCCACTAATTCAGTGAAAGCTTTGTGTTACCATGATTGCTTGGCACCCTAACTCCTGAGTTATTGGCCACCCAAGAGCTGAGAAAGGCTCTGACATTCTCAATTCCTGAATCAATTTCATATTCTTGAGATACATATATATATACTCAGAAGCAGGACTGCTAGGTCAGACAGCAGTTCTATCTCTAGTTTCATTGTTTCTATGTTGACTCCCATAACGACCATCTTGATTTACATTCTCACCACCACTGTGGAAGGGGGTCCCTCCCTGTCTTCACTGACATTTCTCTTCCATCCTTTTGACATCATCTAATGTAACATGTCCAGGTCATTGAGGTGGTTTAAATCAGACGTTCCCCATAAATGCATGTGTTCTGAATGCTTGGTTCCCAGCTGGTGGCAGTTTGGGAGATGGATCCTTGCTGGAGTAGGTGTGTTGCTTGGGGTGGACTTTGAGGTTTATTAACTCTAGGGTTAGTTTGGCTTACTCTCCTGCTGCTGTTTTCTAACTGCTGTGGCAGAGATGGTGTCCAGCTCATGCCATGCTTTCCATTGCTGTCATGGAATTTCCCCTAGAGACCGTAAGCCAAAATAAAAAACATTCTTCCCATCAGCTGTTTTTGGCCGGGGGCTTTGTCCCAGCAATGAGAAGGTAACTGCAACATTAATCATTCCCAGAATACAGGGAATACAGAGAAACTAAGTTAACAACCTGAGTGTGAAAAGCCATCAATGCCCAGAATAAATAATTCACTTCATACTTCATTTTCTTGTTATATGCTGAAATTCATCAGGTGAAACTCAGTTTTCTACCTACATATCTTGTACTCCTTATACTGGTTTGTCTTTCTTTGTAACAGACACAGAGAAAGTCTCACACTTGAAACCCATTAGGAATCTGGCTTGAATTTAGTAACACTGGCTTTTAAAGTTTTCACTATGTTTTAAAGAAAATGATCGGAGTTTCTAATTTAAATTTTTGTTAAAAATTGAATGCAGCTTAGCTTATGAAATAAATGCCAGAGCTGGAGCATAAAGTATAGCAAACATCATCCATTACGGGGCTGGAGATAGACTGCATGCTGGACTGCACTATGATCTCTACCACCCACACTAAAAGGCCAGATGTTGCCACACATGCCTATAACTCCAGTTCTGAGGGGTGCAAAGATCGGAGAATAGCTGAGGCTCAAAGCAAACAATCCAAAAAAATTAAAAAGTAAAACAGGGCTGGGAATGTAGCTCAGTTGGTGAGTATTTACCTAGCATGCAGAAGGCTGTCGGTTCCATGCCCAGCACTGAAGGAAAGCTTAGTGTTTCTTAAGCTTAAATTGTGTACAGACTCCACTGAGAAGAAAAACAAATCTTGCAATCTGCAAATGTGAGTGTACATTTTTATAGACTCTAAGTCTAGGGCGAGGCTCTCAGTCTGTAAACCTGAGGTCAAGCCGCTTTAAACACAAGAGATGGAGGTACACATGCCTTATCTAAGGTCTCATGACACATGATTGGGTCATATGCAGTTGAATGTAACTCTCCTTTTGTCATCCTGCCCCACACAGGTTGGATGGGACAAAGATTGTGAGGTCTGCTCTTTGCTAGATTGTTTAAAATCCCTGACCCCTACTTCCCACTTTAAGATCCCTAGTGGAGCGACACCTGGCTCAGGTGAAGAACTTCCAGCTCCCTGTTCTATTCCCAAACCTTTCCCACCGAACAAGAACAATTCAGAACTAAGATTCTTCACTTAGAGCGTCGGCGGCACCCATGAGTGGAGTCAGATGGGTCTGGGTTCTACTCAAGTGCCATGTGGTTAATTACTATTAATAACACGCAGATCTCATTTCAAAGAGCAGCCAGACCTGTGAGGGATGCAGCCTACTCAAATGTTTCCTTCTTCCTCTGGAAACAGGATCATCTGCCCTTGAGAAGGACCTGACCTGATTCCCACATAATGGTTTGCCTGTATCCTCTACCTCACAGCTCATGGAGTTAGACCACCACCACAAATGGGTTAGGATGCTGTCCCCCTGCCTGACCCTAATGTCAGAGGACCACATGTGAGAAAGGCTAAAAAGCCTACCGCACATGCTCAGGTTGGGGTGATGGCTGGAAGGAGAGCTGGGCTGGCAGACTCTGAGTTTTCATGGGTAGCAGTGACTGCAGCTAGGGAAACTGAGGCAAGGGTGATCGAGAGAGCCACTCTGAGTTGTAAGCTGGTGCTGATGCAGAAGCAGAGGCGGAAGGTGGGGTTGCTTCCTTCCCATTAGGAGAGGCCATACTGACACCTCTCTAAGCAGAACTGCTAGCACAAAGAGCCAAGCAGTTTGTCTGATCCTAGCTTTATGTGACCCAAGGATACAGGGGAAAATGTCTGTTTTATGCTTAGGTTCCATGAATCAAGGTCAACACTGGAGAAATGTGACTTAGTGGGAACAAACTAAACGGAGTGCAGGGATTGGATCCTTGTGTGTGTGGAGGGGTGTATATATGCTATGCATGCCTCTGAGTGCATGTAGAGTTCAGAGGACAGCCTTGGGGTGTCAGTCCTCACCTTTCACCTTGTTTGAGACAAGGTCTCTCTTGTTTTGCCTCTAAGAATGCCAGGCCAGTTGACCCAGGAGCTTTAGGATGCTCCTGACCCTGCCTCCCAAGGCTGTGGGCATGCTCAGATTACACAGCTTTGCCCTACTTGCATCTGGCTTCACATGGATTGCATTGAGTTTGCACAGCAAGGACTTTTAACCACTGAGCCATTTCCCCATTTCTACATGGGACTCATCAAGGCTTCCCTGCTGTCCTTTCCCTGGGTACAAAACAGGTTGCCTCTAGAACAAGAGTCTTATGACCTTCTATTTGACAAAGAGAATTTTTAAAAGTATTTATAGCCAACTCCAAGACAGAAAGATGGAAGATTAGAGTTTTTTTTTAAATACACTTTTGTTGTAAAATACATAACATAAAACTCACAATTTCCAATTCAGAAGTGGTCATTCATGAGGTTGGGCAACTACCACCACCAGAACATAATCATCACCTCCCAAAGTACTCATTAGCATCCCCCTACCCCTTTCTTCCAGCCTCTGGCAGCCATCATCCTGTTTGTGTCTCCATGGGTGTCTCTGTTCATAAACATTCCATATAATAGAATCTTACACTCTGCAACCTCTGGTCCCAGCTTACTCTACCTGGCAGGATGTATTTTTAAGGCCCATTCACATTGCTGTGTGTAACAGAACTTCATTTCTTTGTCAGACTGAATCATACCCTGCTGTATGAATAGAGCACATTTTGTTTTGCCATTCACACATTGATGGATGCTTGGGCTGTTTCCACGTTTTGGCCTTTGTGAATGGTGCTGCTGTAGACCTTTGTGTTCAGGTTGTAGGGAGTACGGGAAACCTTAGCCCTGTGGTACACAGGTCTGAGGACCAGTGCCTGGAGGAGGTAACTTTCAAATGACAGGCGTCTGTGGAATCTATTGATGGGAACTGGAAAGAAAGATGCCCCAGGCCTCCAGCTGGAAGGTCCCTCACATTGGCTTAGGGTTTTGCATGGAGGAGGTTCTCTGTTCCATGGTGTTCAGCAAGGCAGAGATTGCTCTACCATTCCCATGACTCACAGAATCATAGATATAGAAGTTCATTTCTTGTTGCTGGAATAAAACACTTGACCAAAAGCAGCTTATGAGAGAAAGGGATTTATTTCAGACTTATAATTTCGAGGGGAAGCTTCATCATGGCAGAGGAAGCTGGCTCACTTCATCATCCAACCATAGAAGGGTGAGAACAGCAAGCAGGAGCTGGCTCTGAACACACACAGTAGGTCTGGACTCGGACCCAAAGGTCCACCCACAGCCACACACCTGCTCCAGACAGGCCCCACCTCCCAAAGGCACCACAAGCTGGGAACTAAGTAGTAGTAAGTACTAAGTAGTAGGCTTAATAAAAAAGAATACCTGAGGCTATGGGGGCCATTTACACTCAAACCACCTCTGCAAAAAATAAAAATGACAAGTCAGTGATGAAGATGGGGGTGAAGAAAGGCAAAGAGGAGAGTGGGGAAATGGCTCAGTCAGTCATTGCAAGCATGAGAACCTGAGGTCATTCCCCAGAACCCACATTAAAAAAAAGCACTGTGCACACTTGTAATCCTAGTGCTGCGGAGGAGGAGAGAGATGATCTCTGGAGCTTGTTGGCCAGGCCATCTGGTTTATTCAGTGAGCTCCAGGCCAGTGAGAAAACCTGTCTCAGAAAAGGTGGAGAGCACCTGGAGAATTCAAACCTGCACACACATACACATAGGATGGGGAGAAAGAAGGCCAAATACAGAAAAACAAGGTCAATTTGACTCCTGGGATGGCAGGCAAGCCAGCAAGGTTTCTAAACATCACTCGAAGGAAATAGCAGAAGATGTGATAGCTAAGAACTGGCTGAGTTCACCACCTGCCACCTGCTCGGGGGTGACACTGCCATCCCAAGTGCCAGGTCCTTGTGGTAGCTAAGGCTGAAACCCAACTCATTACTCATCTGCCTGTGGCTTCCTCCCCATTCACCCAGACTCCCCAGCCTCCCGGGAGTCTCTGCAGATTCCCCCCACATAGAGGGATTCCCCCATAGCCATTTTCCTCCTGCTCTCTCTCTGTTAATCTAGACTTTATTATTTTTCTTATTTAAATTTTAAATTTGCCTTCTCCAGAAGCCTCGCTTAAACCGCCCCATTACTCCATTAGCAGTAGAAGCTTCCCCTCCGGTTAGAGATTTTCTCAGCCTTCATATGCATCATTCATTGCCTTCACCAAGCAACTGGAAAGGGTCATGTGGGAACCATCTGGGACCTCGCAGGAAGTCCTCTGTGAAGAGGCAAAAGGGAATGAGGGTGCTGGCTGAGCTATTCTGTCCCTGCTTGCCAGCCAGAGCTCGAAAGGTAGCAAGAGCCAGCCTCCTCCACCCAGCTCGGAGCACATCCAGCCAAAACCACAGTGTCTGCCAAGCCCAGCGGTTGCAATCTTTCAAAGGCCTGCATATTTTACACTTCCTTAGATGGCTGGGCTCACATGCAGAACAGAGCTAGCTATTCGCCCCTGAATTCCAAATTTACTTTAAGTAATTAAACTCATTTATTTCCATCTGAATACACGGTGGGATTGGAGGGGTTTATGGACATCTGGGTGAGGAGAATACATAGATAAATAAACGCTGTGGGGGTGGCATGCCTACTGAACGGGGTGGAGGCAATGAATGGCCTTAGCTAGTAGTCCTTTTCTTCCAGATTGCCCTGATAGCTTTGCCCCATGGAGACCTCTCTGCTGAGTCCTGTGTCCAGTAAGGACATAAGGTGAGGAGAAGCAGATTGGTGACTTCCAGAGGCTTGCAGAGGGGGATAGGGAACAACTGTGAGGAGTAGGGGGCTTTCTTTGGGGGAGTAATAAAAGTGTTTAGAAGCTAAATAAAAGTGATGGTTTCACATTGTGGATGTATTAAAGACCATTGAATTGTGCACTTTAAAATGGTGAATTTTATAGCATGTGAATTACTCTTCAATTAAAAAAAAAGATTCTCTTTGCTTTGGGCTGTCGATGGGGGAGCCTGTATAATTAATTATCCAGGATGGGACATTTTAGAGGGGTGTTACTAATTAAGTGAGAGGAATTTTGCAGGGACATGGGCTCAACCCAGCCTTCCATGAAGATTTAGCCATAGCAAATGAGTAAACAACTCAGGAGGTTGGGGAGATGCTCAAGGGACAAAGCACTTGCCACATAAGCAAGGCATGAGAACTAGATGTGGGATCCTCAGCAACCATAAAAAATGCTGGGCGGGTATGGAAGTCTATCTGTATTGCTGATTCTCTGGAGGTGGGGATGGGATTTCCAGGCAAGCTTGCCAGCTGGACTAACCAAACTGATTAGCTCCTGGTTCAAGAGAGAGATCCTACTTCAGTAAATGAAGTGGAGAGAAATTGAGGAAGACACCTAAGGTGTCCCCTGTAAACATAATGTGTTCTGAATGCTCCATTCCTGATGATGGCAATTTTGGAATTGGAACCTTGTTGGAGGTGTGTTGTTTGGGGGGGTAGGCTTATGGGGGTTATAGCCAGCTTCCCCTTGCCAGTGTTGGACACACCTTCCTACTGCTGTGTGCAGTGTTGTGGCAGAGGTGATGTCCACCTTCTGCTCATGCCATCATTTTCCCTGCCATCATAGAGCTTCCCCTTGAGTTTGTAAGCCAAAATAAGCCCATTCCTTCTGAAGCCACTTTTGGTTAGATTCTTTGTCACAGCAATGAGAAAGTTGACTATAACAGTTTTGGTACCAGGAAGTGGGATTTGTCATTGCTGTTAGAACCCTGATTTTGTGGCTTTAGCATTTTGCAAATGATATGCAGGAGGAGGAATGTGGACAAATTTGAAACCTTGGCTTAAGAAATGCCTTGCAGTGTTGTAAGTACACCTTGATGGACCATTCTAGTCAGAGTTGAAAGACCTGAATGCAGTCAGAACTATGGATTGTGAAGTTTGGCTTATGAGGGCGAGGAAGAACTGTGTCAGGACTGTGTTAGCACACAGAAGCAGTTTGTATGAGAGGCTTGTTGCATTCTGCCTGCCTGTGTCCTGAGAATGTGTGCAGGGTTGCATTGCATAAAAATGAACTGTTGTGAGCAGATGGAGACGGTGCAGAAAGAGAGAAAATCTTTGGGCTGAAACTGCTACCGATTCAGTTGCAATTGTTTGAGAGATGACAACCAATGAAAGATTGGGCCAGGTAATCTTCACTGGGGCAGCAGGAAGAATGCAGACTCTTTTGAAATAAGGGGCCTGGATGCTGAAGGAGGTTTCCTGCTCTCCGAAGTTGGCTTTGTCTCCCCCCTGGATTAACAAGTTGATTGCCCACCTAGTACTATGAAGTATAATAAATGTAGGAAGAGAGGGTCATTGGATTTGCAATACGGTTTTGCTGTTTGGAAATGTCCATGGGCAGTGTGAAGCAGGCATGGTGGGTTGCCTGCCTAGAAGCCCAATGGAGAGGTGAGGATGAACCATGGGTTTCAGTGGAGATTCAGTGAGATGCCAGGACTATGGGATGGCTGCCTAGGATGAAGTTTTCCAGGACTGTGAGTAGTCTAGCTAGAGGGGCAGAATTGGAACTCTAATCTGGTAAAGTTATTGGACTATTTGTTTTAAATCTTATATTGGTTCAATCTGTCTTTGCTATGCACAACGCTACCTTTCACAGTGTGAATTTGTTTTGTGCCATTATGGGTTTTCTTGTTTGCTTATTTGTTTGTTTGTATTACAGCTCAGTTAAAGACCTTAGATTATGAGAATATTTGAATATCTTTGGGATGGATAAAAACTATGGGAAATTTTGGAAGTTAAACTGAATGCATTGCATTTTACATCATGTATGGTTATCAGTTTATGGGGCCAGGAGCAGATTGTAGTGGTTTGATCCAGGTGTCCCCATAACATAATGTGTTCTGAATGCTCCATCCCAGCTGATTGAAATTTTGGAATTGGAACCTTGTTGTGTTGTTGGGGGTGGGCTTATGGGTGTTATAGCCAGATTCCCATTGATACACCTTCCTGCCTCTGTTTGCAGTGCTGTGGCAGAGGTGATGTCCACCCTCTGCTCATGCTGTGCTATCACAGAGCTTCCCCTCGATTCTGTAAGCCAAAATAAACCCGTTCCTCCACAAGCTGCCTTTGATGGATTCTTTGTCACAGCAATGAGAAAATTGACTACAACACCACCAGATGTCAACCACTGACCTCCAAAAGAATGCACACCTGGACACACATGTACCCAACGCACATGTGAACATGCCTGCACATACACATACACACCATATGTATATGAGAAGGTGTCCCTATGACCCTGCCTCATAGACCAAACATCCAGTGTCACTGTCCAAGTCTCCTGTGCCTCTCTGTATTTATAGTGCATTCTGCTTGAAAGGGCTTCCTTCCTTCAGCACTGGAAAACTACCATCCCTGGGACCTGGAGATAAAATATTTCCTTCCCCAAGAACCTTCCATGAGGTCCAGGAAATGGCAAGCGTTGATCTTTTCTGGGGGTCCAGCACACTTCACTATACATGGGTCTGCTATGGTATGAATCCCAAACACCTGCTATGACCTCTTGTTTTGAATTTATAACAGCTGGTGCTGTTATGTGAGAGGCTGTGGAGTCTTTAGTAGGTGGGTCCTAGCTGATGGAATGATGTCATTAGGAACAGGCCTTTAAAAGTTTCAACTGGCTCTTGGTTTTTAGTGTGCTCTCTGCTTCTTGGTCTACAGAGATGTGAGCAAGCCTTTAATATATGCTCCTGCCACCAGGAACTGAGCTGCTCCAATATGCCCTCCACCATGATGGGCTGAAACCACAGGTCAAAATAACCTCATCTTCTCTTAAGTTGTCTCTGTCAGGTATTGTGGATGCAATGATGCAAATAACTGATCAAGGTCTCACTGCCTTTGATCATGACCCATTTAAGGATGGGGAGGACTCAATGCAAATCTGCAATTCTCGTGACTAGAATGTAACTCTGGAAAAAGTGAATGGATGAATGAATGAATGAATGGCCACAGGGATGCTTAAGGCTCACCCATTCATCCATCCACTTTAACTGACCACTTCCTCTCTGCCAGGCAACAGATGCCGGTGAACCAGGATGTGATATCTGTGGTCAAGCTGCTCACGTTTCAATGCTGGAGATGAAAGACAAAAGTGAAGTTATGGTGAGAAAACCTCATGCTGCTTCTAGCTGTTCCCTAGCATACAGGGCTTGACATGTGGATTGACTTGGCCCAGGAAGGCTTCCTTAAAAAGTAATGTGAAGCTATCCTCAAAACCTGAGTTACAGCCGGGCATGGTGGCACACACATTTAATCCCAGCACTCAGGAGGCAGAATTAAGAGGATCAAAGTGAGTTTGAGGCCACCCTGACACTACATAGTGAATTCCAGGTCAGTCTGGGATAGAGCAACCCTACCTCTAATAAATAAATAAATAAATATAATTAAATTAACTAAAACCTGACTTAGAACCAAGGGGGGGGGAATTTGGGGTGAAGACAGGGTATCGGTGGCTCCTGTAGATGAGAGAGGATTCTACCCAAGGAACTGAAGGAAAGCAGTGTGATTGGGGAAAAAAAAACAAGAAGGTATGAGAAGGGGGAGGAAGAGAGAGTTTGAGGTGAGCTGGAGTGGACCAGGGTGAGGCCTTGCAAGGAGGAATCACAATATACTTTACAGGGCTAGGGAGACGGCTCAGTAGGTATGAGCACTTGGTTCCCAAGCACGAGGATCTAGGTCAATCCCCAGCACCCTCACAAAAAGCTGGGTATGGTTATGCACAGCTGTAACCCCAGTACTGTGGGTGATGGGAAACAGAGAATTTCTGGGCTCACTGGTTAGCCAGTATGTCTGAGAAGAGTTTCAGTGAAAGACTCTATCTCAATAGCAATAGAGGAAGATCGCCTGACATTCTTTTTCATGTGTGTGCACAGGGTGCATGCATCTGCACACATATGTGCATATACCACATACACACACCATCCCATACATATTACACACACATGCAAAAAAACCTTCAGTTTATACATGGTAAGGAGCATCCTGCTACACTTTTTAAATACACATGAGAATACATGTGAAGGATCATGTGCAGAATAAGACAACGGCATGGACCAGGCGTAGACAATTCTGACACTGATTCCTGAGAGGAAGGACTCATGTGGATATGTCCCATCCCAGGAAAGGCTGCTTTGGATCTGCTCATTTCCCAGTCCTTCCTTCTCACTCTACCTGAATCCACATAAGAAAAGCCAGAAAGATGGAGATTTCTCATCCACCATGACTGAGGTAATTATCTGGTCCTAGGTAGATGGAGGACATTAAGAAAATGACCAAACATCTCAATCCCCTCTATGAGTATCTGTGAGCATGTATAGGTGTGCATGTGTACATGTGTGTGCATGTGTACATGTGTGTGCGTGTGTGGTCTTCCATGTGTCAAGTCTCATAAAGCTTTTGGGAATGTGAAACCCAACAGGTACATGAAATACATGGCTGAGAACCATGATGAGTGCTTGACTTTTGTACTAAGCACTGTGTGCTAAATTGTAAGTGATATTATCATGTTTTCTTGACACTGGCGACCTTCAGGCCGATCCTCTTCTGGGGCTTGGTCTAAGCACAAATACCCAGATTGAAAGACAGCCTGGCTCCCTGTGGACACTCAGGAAGTACTGGTCTGACATGGAGGGACGGGAGTGCATTCTGGCCATTGAACTTCAAATTGCAAATCTGAGGAATATGGGAGTTTGTTGGCCAAGGGAAAGGAGAAGTGGAGGAGGGCGAGGAGCCCATCTGCCTCTGTTCATTCTTACCAACCAGGGCTGCCTGTCACCACCTCACCTGCATCTAAGATGGCAGAGAAGGCTATTTATTGGCTCCTGCTTTGGGCACAGTTGATGCCACCCTGCGACAGACTCGCCCAGTGGCACAAAATCTTTCCCTATGAACAATGATCACTTTCCTCTCTTGTTAAAACGATGTCATTTCTCTCCTGGCTCAGCCCTGAAGTTTTGCCTTGAGAAGTTAAGCTAATAAAATGGCAGCATGGAGGTTGTGATAAGCGGATTAGCTTCAGGGCCCGAAGCTGACCCAGCACCTTCCTCACCTGACAACCACTTGTGGGGCTTTGGAAGAGAAAAAAAAGAGAATTCTCTCTCCCCTCTGGGACAGCTTCCTCAGAAGGAAATGAGTTTTGCGGCCAGGATGCTCTGGGGAACTGAACACTTCCTGATTACAATGTGGAGAGGGAGAAGGAGAGGGAGTGAGACTGAATGATCTTGGGGGGAGCAAACACACAGACAAGCCATCTCCTTGAGGGAGGGGAATGGAAGATAATGTAGGCTGCTCTGCAGTGAGCTGTCCAACCTGCTCTGACGATGTGATGTGGATGGGGTGGGGAATAGTCCTCACATCTGTGTTGGTTGCCAGAACATCAGGGAGTCATTTTCAACACTGCATGGGTTTTCAGCCTTGGTCTCCTGTTTCCAATCACTCACTGACTTCCATTTTTACCGTAGATAGAGCTCAAACCCTCACATGGGCTGTAGGGCTATTCAAAATCCAATCTCACACCTACCAGGGGACAGGCACTATTAGCTCCTCTGAAGGATGGAGGGTGAGGGAGGCAGCTACAGCCGAGCCCACTGTGTGCAGTTCACAGAGCAGTGCGCAGAACAACTTGGAGAGTGTCATTGCCAATGTTGACATCACAGATTTTTATAAGACAAATTTTTTTGGCTAATGGTGCTCATGTATCATAATAATTGCTAAAAACTGGTTACCTACCCCAAAATAAGTCTTGCCTATTATTCTTTATTGTGTTACCTTTAAAAATTGTGTGTGTGTATGCTTATTTGTGTGCACATGTGTGCACATGTGTGTGGGTGTGTCACACATGTGGGTGTGTAGAGGCCAGAGGATAACCTTGGTTGTTGCTTCTTAGGAATACCGTCCACCTTTTCTGAAACAGTCTCTCATTGGCCTGGAGATCACCTATTGGGCTAGACTGCTGGTCAGCATACCTGGGGAATCTGTCTGTCTGTCTCTGCCTCCTCAGCACTGGGATTATAAGTGTATTCCACCATGCCCCAGAATTTCAATATGAGTTATGCCTGATACTTGATCCCTAAACAGTGGAGTCTTTAGGAGGTGGAGCCTTACTACACAGCATGTGACACTGGGGACAGATCTTGAGGTTTATTAGTGCAGACCTCATGGATGTTAGCTAGCTAGCTCAGTCTTGATGCTACCTCCCAGCTTAGGTGATAAGATATGATACCAAGCCTCTGCTCTGCCATGCTTTCCCTGCCCTGATGAAGCTTCCCCTGGAGACTGTTAGCCAAAAGAAACCCTTTCCTTCCACAAGCTGATTTTGGTCAGTTGTTTTGTCCCAGCAATGAGAAGATAACTGTAACATCATGTGTGACTATTTAAATGTAAAATGTCCCCCATAGTATCATGAGTCTGAATTCCTAATCCCAAGTTGGTGGTGCTGTTTGGGAAGGCCATGAAACCTTTAGCAAGTGGGGCCTTGCTGGAGGAGGTAAGTCAGTGGAGCTGGGCCTTGAAGTTTATTAATCTGGCCCATGGCCTACACTATCTAGCCCACTCTTGCTGCTACTTCCGAGGTGATGTGACTGATGTGAGGCCCTCTGCCATGGTGTCCCTGCATGATGAAACTCCCTCGCCAGCCTATAAGCCTAAAATAGACCCTTTCCTTCCACATGCTAGTTTTGGCCCCTGAAATGGAAAGGTAACTGCTACACATCTGGTTGTATCTAAACCATGTGGACAGGAATAGAGGAGAAGAAGAAACAAGCTGGATCAGTGGGCATCATCTTGTCCTCTGCATGTCTGATTTTTCCTTCTGTAACCGAGACACATTGAAGAAACTGAGGGAGTGGGCAAAAAAGGGTGATACTATGGGGACATATCCCTTCTGATCCTCTTTCCTGATATTCTTGCTCTTATGTCATATTATTATAAGAGTGGATTCAACCCAGGGTCTCACTGTTAATGAGTAGAATACAGAAACAAAATGATGGGATATCACTTAGAGCATTAGGTTATAAAAAGAGCATGGCTTCCAACTAGAGCACACTAAGTTCTCTCCCCCTCCCCCCCACAGACACACACTTGGCAGGTTGTGAGAATCTAGAGATGTCCTGAAGTACTAAAGTTGCTAAGAAAGCAAGCATGTGAAAGTGCTTAGAAGCAGTTTTGAGACTGGCCAATCCTTTCTAGGACTGCATTTGGACTCCCTAGCTTTGGATGAAACTGAAGTCCTAGCTGTATGCTTGTCTGTATCCTTACAAGCGAACTTGTACAGGAGCACTGGCTAAGATACTTTCTGATTCTTGACCCACAAACATTGGAGAATGATACATATTTGTTGTTTGAATCTATCGAGTTCTGAGATCACTTTGTACACAGCAGTATGTAATTAGCTAATATATTGGGAAGGCATCTTACAGGTGTAACTAACCCAGAATGAGGAAAGTTTCCTACATGTTTTTTAGGTTGTCTCAATGTTATGAATTATTTTGCTTCTGGCCACCATCACTAAATGAGAAGACAGTTTGAACATCTCCAAGGACATCATGAAAGTTGGAGGATAATACCTCAATCTCTGAATCAAAAAGTCCTTGAGGACTATAAGCTATGTGGGCCTGAGTAAGTTACTTTCCACCTCTGCACCTTGTTTTCTGCAAGTCTAGAATGAGAGAAATAGCAGGCTCTACCTTGCTCTACCTTGTCCACCTTTTAGGGTTAGTGTATATAGCAGTTACCTTCTTGTTGCTGGGGGAAAATAAAACATCTATCCAAAAGCAGCTTAGGAGAGGAAAGGTTTTATTTCAACTTAAAGTTTTGAGAGAAAGCTTCATCATGGCAGGGAAAGCATGGCAGAGCAGAGGCTGGACATTGCATCTTGTCACATCAGCTGGGAGGCAGCAGCTAGAGTGAGCCAGCTGTAAACACTCAGTAGGGCTAGACTAATAAACCTCAAGTCTGACCCCCAGGACATGCCTCTTCCAGCAAAGCACTGTCCCCCAAGCTGCCACCATCTGGGGACCAAGTATTTCAAGCACATGAGTCTATTGGGGACATTTCATTCAAACCACCATAGTGTGTAATACGTGCAAAGTACTCAGCATGGAATGTGGCACATGGTCCATACTAACACAACGTTTGCTTATTTTTCTTCTTGATTGGACTACTAGCAAAGGTCAAGTATGCCTTGGCTGAGTTAGCCAAGCATGAACAATTTATAAACCTTGGTAACTGCAAACCCTATTACACATGATGGCCAGGTAGTGGAGAAGGAGACTGTCATGGTTTGATCCAGGTGTCCCCCACAAACAAATGAATGTGTTCTGATAGATCAATCCTCAGCTGATGGCAATTTGGGAATTAAAACCTCATTAGAGCTGTGTTGTCAGGGGCGGGCTTATGGGGTTATAAGCCAGCTTCCCCTTGCCAGTGTTTGGCACACCTTCCTGCTGCTGTTTCCAGTGCTGTGGCAGAGGTGATGTCCACCCCTCTGCTCATGCCATAGTTTCCCCTGCCAGGATGGAGTCTCCTCCTGAGTCTGTAAGCCAAATAAACCCATTCCTCCACAAGCCACTTTTGTTTGGGTTCTTTCTGCGCAGCAACTAGAAAGCTGACTGCAACAGAGACAAACAAGCATTATTCAATGTCTATGAGATTAACAAGATGGTGCCTAGCTTCTGTACTCAGGAAGCCAACATCACACATGCCGAGGGGCTTGGCCGAGGTCACACATTCAGTGATGCTCCATTTTGACCTTGGGTTTTTTGACAGCAATGATGGCTGCTTCTGTGTGACTTGGGTCCTCTATAAAGTGACCATGTCACCACAAGGCCAGTTGTCCCCTCTGCTCAAGGGTCCCGAGGCCAGAAGCCAACAAGCTCTGGGGTATCCACCATGGACCCTTCCCTTTGTAATTCTTTTCCTCATTAGAACTTCACTTTTCCTGCCAGGCCAGCTTGCCTAATCTCATGTCAACTCTGCTGTCTCTAATTATTTCAGTGTAATTATTTTTCCTTAACAAAGGAGATAAAACTAATCATAACATCTTTTTGTAAGCCTCCAAGAGTGATGCTTAAATTACTGCACTGATTTGAAAACCCCAGCAAGCAAATAGGAAATAATTATACTTTTATCTGGGCTATGGCTGATGTTTTGCCAGATACCTAGTAAGTTCTTGTACAAAAAAAAAAAAAAATGAGAGGTCGTGAGTCAATAAATGACTACGTCCTGCAAGTTCTCTAACCTGTCTGGATCTTTCTTCTACATATTTATGATATTTGTGGGGGGAGGGGACTGGGGTCAGGGAATCAGTGATGTGAACAAGGGTATACTCCAATGACTGATTAGAAGAAAGCCGTTGCCTGGCCAGCAGCTCTGAGAAGGCCCTATGTGCACATGTTCCAGTGGAAGACTCTGGTCATTTTCTCTGTAGAAAATGACCACTGTCTTACTTTTCTTACTGTGGCAAACAAATACCTGACAAAAAGCAACCGAGGGAGGAAGGGTTTCTTTTGACCCATGATTCAGGGTATTGTCCCATAGCAACAGGGCAGTCGGGCAGCAGAATAAGACAGCTGGTCACATTATGTCCATAGTCAGAGAGCAGAGAGATGAATGCAGGGGCCTAGTTCACCTTTCCTTTTTTAAATTCAGTCCTAAGAGCACTTGCTGTGCGTTCATGAGGACCAGACTTTTATCCCCAGCACACACATAAAAAGCTGAGAGTGGCTGTGTATGCCTCTGTGGAAGTTTAAATGTATGTCCCCCATAGACTCAGGTGTTTTATTAAAGCTTGTAATTTGGATTTCCATCCGCCTGGCTGGAGGAGGTGTCAGTAGGAGCGGATCCTGGGGACCAGCTCTAAGGTGTATTTGGGGACAGATCTGATTTATAGCCTAAAGGTGTGTGTAGAGAGGCTGGAGCTCTGACTGTTTGCTGTCCGTTCCCTGCTATTTGCTGACAGCCTGCGCTGCTTGGTGGTGTCTCCTTGCTTGGATTTATGAATGGAAGCCATCCCTTGCTTGGATTTATGAATGGGAGCCAGCTTCTTCCACCATTGATGGTAGTTCCCCTTGGAGTCATAGCCTGAAATAAACTCTTCCTCCTATAAACTGTCCCTGGTTTGGATGTTCATCCCAGCAACTTGTAATTGACTACAATAGCCTATAAACCCAGCACTGAGTGGGGCAGAGACAGGAGGAACACTGGTGCTCACTGAAAACAATGGCTCTAGGTTCAGTGAAAGACTGTCTCAAGGAAGTAAAGTGGAGGAGTAATGGAGGAGGACAGACATCTACCTTCAGCTGCTGCACATGTACACATGAGGCATGTGCATCTCTACACACACATACACACAACACATACTATAGACACACACTCACATACCAGACACACATACCATACATATTAAACACGCACAAAAAGATAAATATCATATCCTAGACCTCAGCTCATAGGGTGATGCCACCCACATTCAGCACTCTGCCCTCCTCAGTTAACCCCTTATAAAAACACCTCAAAGATATACCCAGAGGGTATCTCCTAGGTATTCTGATTCCAGTCAAGTTAACAAGCAAACTTAAGCATCACAACCACTAACATTTTTATGTACTTACTATATGCTAAACATTATTCCAAGAAATG
Source organism: Zapus hudsonius (assembly GCA_004024765.1). Classification (NCBI taxonomy): domain Eukaryota; kingdom Metazoa; phylum Chordata; class Mammalia; order Rodentia; family Dipodidae; genus Zapus; species Zapus hudsonius. Next base: position 14,411 of record PVHP010004460.1, on the reverse strand, counting down.
AATCTATTTTCCTTCATTTGTCCATGTCGTCATCCATGCCCATTACCTAGATGAGAAATCTGAGGCTTACAGAAAGGCAAAGAAACATAGCTAGGTATGCAAAAAAAAAAAGCAGTGACAAACCTGAAGTTCAGCTCTGACACCAAGATGCCTTCTGTTTCTACTAATCAAAGCTCTAGGAGCCGAGGAGATGACTCAGGATGACATAGGCATGAGGGCCTGAGAGGACCTAAGATCCCCAATGCCCAAATGAAAAGCAGAGTATGGTTGCCCTAACCCTAAACATAGCCCTAAACCCTCAAGAAAACAAATGTAGAAGAGCAATAGAGGTGGACACCCAATGATTTCTTCTGGCCTCTGCCATTACACACATACACACACACACACCCTCTATAGCACTTGTGATACAAAGTAGATAGAGCCTCATTCTCCAGATTCATTATTGGCTTTCCCATCTACAAGCTTGTATGAAGATGCCTACTGTGGCATGAAGTCAGAGAAGAAGGTGCCATCTATGAGCCAGGAAACAGCCTTCATCAGACATGGAATCAGCCTACACTTGAATCTGGGTCTTCATTTATCCACTGTCAGTGGGAAATAACTTTGCATTGCTTCCAAGCAACCCATGGTGTGGTCTTCTATCAGCATCATAAACAGATTGGGAAACCTCAGTGACTCTCAAAAGACCTCAATAGGATCCTGCACCAGGTCCTGACATTGTGGTTGGAACATCAAAGGCCCTGGATGCTCACCAGTCTCTGTTGTCCAGCCCTCTTCCTAGAACATGCTCTCCGTATTACAAGGCAGGAAAAAGAGAGACCAGAATGGTGTCTCGGGAAAGCCATACTTATCTCAGCAGCAGGAAGAAGTCTCTGGAGATAGGGCTGTGGTACAAGATTAGGCATCTGGGACTTCCTTCCATGCAGCGGATCTTCCACTGGTGCCCAGAGAAACCCTGCTTCCTTTGTGATAAGTGGAGTCAGTACAAAGGTAGAGTTTTAGGGCTGGAGTCAGGCAGCTGAGTCTGAGGGGAGGGCCACAGAGGATAGTGATCCAGGAGATGTACTAGAAGATCCACCTGCAGGTAGGACCCCTTTCTGTCAATGCCCCTTGACTCTCATGCAAAACAGATCAAACAATAGCAGCTTCTGTTGCCTAGAAACATGCTAAGCCAGAGACCAAAGTGCAAGGTCTATACCTGGGACATAGCTACAGGTATGGGCTGGGGAAAGGGACACTATTTGCATGATCAACAAATCACCACTAGGGGTAGCTACTGCTTGATCCCATGGGTACTGGGTATTGGGAACCAGTGTCAGGGTGACCCTATCTAGCGGAGAAGAGACCTGGGGTGTTATGTTCTAGATGCCAAGTGACAGAGCACAAGGGGACTTTAAGCACTTCCGGCCTCATTGTGAGCTGACTGAAATGCAGAGGGCTCCAAAAAGGAAGATCTCTCAGAGCTGGGGAGATGGTGCAGACTTATGGGCAAGTCTTATGAAAATAGAGTTTGGGTCCCCAGACCTCACATAAGGCCAGATAGAAGCAGTGCATGTCACCCTAACATGACTATGGCAATGGGAAGTGGAGCCAGGAGAATTGGGAAGCCCATGTGTCAACTAGTGTGCATTTGCAGTGGTAAACAACATGAGAGAACCTGTGTCACACAAGGTCAAAGATGAGGACCAATGCCCCAAGGTTGTTCTCTAACCTCCACACGTGTGATCTGGTTATACATACACACACACAAAGGAAATACTGGCAGCTTGATGATGGGTTGCTAACCATCCCAATGCTAAGAACAGGGGTAGAGTATTAATGGAAGAAGTACAAACCCAGAGGCTGGGATCCCTCTCTTCTGTCCAAGTAGATACCTTGGACAGCTTCCTTCCAAGTCAACTTCCTCCCTCCACTCCAGCTTCCAGGCCTCTGGAGTCTTTCTTTCTGCCCCACCTGCCCCCACAGGGTTCTCAGAAGAGGCTCCTCATAGCCCTGCTTAGGACTTTACTGAACAGCATTTATCTTACTGATGGCAGAAGGATGGACAACTGGTTCTCTGTGAAATGTGAAACGAAGCAGGGCTGGTTGGTATCTGTTGGACCATACACTGAACTGAGGTCGATGCAAATAGAGGGAGACCATCACTTCCCGTGTGACACTACATGAAAATTTCTCCACCTGAAGGAGGGACCAGCAACATGCACAGTGCTACCATTAACTCTACTTCCCCTTTCCCTTGGCGGGCCTTATTTCACCATCCTAGGCTGCTGGATAGAAAGGGCTTCATGAGCTCCAAGTGGTCAGAGTGGCCCAGAGAGGGGCAATGGGGGCCAGAAGTCACTGGAGATTTTGATGCTCTTTTGCTCATTGGGGGCCAGGCTTGTACTGCACCTGAGCACTGCTCTTAGTATGCACTTACCTCCAGCAGCTGACCTTTCAGTCTGACTTCAGATGGAGAGGGATAGAGGACATGGTAGTATTGAGCACCCTGGTGGTTTCCAGAGATGTCATTAACCGGAAAGGGGTGTAAACCATACCCTTGACATAGGCATGTGTGGAGCTGCTGATGAGATGGGATCGGGTGTGTGTGTGGGGGGGGTCAGGCACAACAGAGTAGCTCTCCTTTTATCTGCTTAATAGTTGGCTTCTCCATGATATCAATGTCTTGTGTGTGAAAGGGACCACATTAAACTTTCTGAGCTAATAAAATATGACACCATAAGCTGGGGGGACTCATATACGGTAAGCATTTATGTTCACAGTTCTAGAGGTTAAACGGACAAGGTGCTGGTGGACTTGGCTCCTTTGAGGGCTCTGATGGGAAACCTGACCCATACCTCTCTCCTAGCCCCCTGGTGCTTTGTAGCAATCTTCAGCTTGCCTTTGTAGAAGTATTTCCCTGACTTCTGCCTTTATTTTCACATAGCATGTGTATGTCTCCCTGTGCACAAATTTCCCCTCTCTCCAAGGAAGCTGGTTATATTGGATTAAGGATTGTTCCTGCCCCCATGGGATTTTATCTAATTGTATTTTCAATGACCCTATCTCTAAATAAGGTCACTATCTGAGGCACTGAGTGCTAGGACTGTGACATGTGAACATTGCAGGGACATGATTAGACCCATAAACTCATTTCCTCTCGAGGCAAACAGGAATTAGGTAGTAGGTACCAGGTAAGAGATATAACCAGCAAGGCTTGTGGGTGACCACCACCCCTATTCATGGCCATAGCAGATGTATATCTTTGTCAGTATCCTTCCTGCCACTCATCTTGAAAATTGCACCCTAATGTACGGTAGCCAGTAATCACTTGTCAATGCAATAGTGAACACAGGAAAGGCTCCTATCTGTCCTACTGAGGGGAAGAGAGATAAATTCCCAGAGGGAAATCTGGAGGATTTTAAGAGTGTATTAGTTTGCTGGGGCTGCTATGAAAAATCTCAAAAACTTGTGACTTAAACAACACAATTGTTTTCTTACCGTTCTGGAAGCTGGAAGTCCAAGGTCAAGGTGGCAGCAGGGTGATCTCTGGAGTCCTCCATCCATAGCTATGAAATGAATGCTATATCCCTATGTGTACCCCAAATTTCTCTCTGTGTGTATCCTAATATCTCTCTCTCTATCTATCTCTATCTATCTATCTCTGTGGTTCTGGGGATCAAACTAAGCCAGGGCCTCCTCACACATGCTAGGCAAGTGTTGTGCCACTGAGTCACACTTCCAGCCCTCTTATTTCTTCTTATGAAGACACCAATTAGATTTGTACAGGATCTACCCTGGGGACTTCATCTTAACTAAATTGTTGCTTTAAAGATGCTGCCGCTAGGGTTGGGAAGATGGCTTGCCTTGCAAGCATGAGGACTTGAGCTCTATCCCCAGAACCCATGTAACAAAAAGCTAGATGAGAAGCATGCACTTGTAATCCCAATGCTGGGGAGGCAGAGACAGGCAGATCCATGCAGAGGCTTGCTGACCAGCCAGTCTCACCTACTTGGTGAGTTTCAGGTCAGTGACAGACCCTGTCTCAAAAAGAGGTGGATAAGTGCTGGAGAGATCGCTCAGTGGTTAAGGCGCTTGCCTGCAAAACCTAATGACCTGAGTTAGATTCCCCAGTGGCCGCGCAAAGCCAGATGCACCAAGTGACACATGCATCTGGAGATTGTTTGCAGCAGCTGGAGGTCCTGGTGTGCCCCATTCTCTCTGTCTATCTCTCATCTCTTTATCTCTCTCTGCTTATAAATAAATATTTTTTAAAAGGGGGACAGTGCTTCCTGAGGACATCTAATGATGTTTGGTGGCCCTCACATATTTGTGCACACACATGTGCTCTCCTACACACACACACACACACACACACACACACACACACACACACACACACACATGATCCTGTCTCTAAATATAATCACATTGTGAGATACTGGGTTTGGGATATCCACATTGAATTTTTTTTGCATGTGCATGGTATATGTATAATATATGCATGTGAGTGTGCAGATGCATATACCCCATTTGCATGCTTGCCAAAGCCAAAATAGAATGTAAAGTGTTCCTCCCTCTACCACTCACCAGAATGTTTCTTTGAGATGAAGTCTCTTATTCAACTGAGAGCTGTCTTTTGAGAGCCCAGTGATTCTCAGGTATGTGCTCCCCACACAATTTTATTATTGTTAATAATTAGATACATTGTATGAGCAAGACCTCTGATGGTACCCCCACTTCCCTGTCTCCAATCCACTGAGGGCCTTCCTCAGTGGGATTGCTGGAAAGGTCCATGTTCTGAGGGACACAATTCAACCTCAAAAAGGAAGAGAGACCATTGTTTGGTCTCAACACACTGTGATTTCTTCACACCCGTCCACACCTCACCCCACACTCTGCTTGTCCCAACGTTTCTCTCACGGAGGCTCCGAGCAAGAACTTTCCCCATCATCCATCCCTGAGGACCTACAGAAACACACACATCCTAAAACAAAGCTAGCTCCCAAACACCTGTCCCCAAGTGATGGAGAAGGCTCTGCTGGAAACAGGCATCAAAGTCGAGGGGTTTCTTTGTATTCCGCTGGCCCGGCTTACAAGGTAAAGTGGCATGTAGATTTCTTATTTAATAAATTCCCACAGAAAATTAGTTTTTCACAGTGGGGAGAATTTCAAGGCTTGCTGAGATGAGCGGGCAGGATCTAATCACTGTTGAGGCTTTGTACATACACCAGGCATTGCCGATCTCCCAATGATGCAATTACTCTGCAGAGGCCCCTCCGCCTTACCTGCATACTAATCACGAGACAGGGGAGCAAGAAACAGGCTGGCCTTTCAGGAAGCTCCAGACGCACATGGCTCCCTTGCTGACCTTCTGCCAATTATACTCATCTCAATTCTATTAGCTCATCCTTTGCCCGAAGGTGACATATGCCCAGCTTAGAAGGGGGCGTTGCCTCCACCAGCTTCAGTTGGCAAGGAGAGAGGATACTGGCTCCAGTAAGTACAGCAGGGTCACTCCACCCAACCTCCCAAATTCGCTCCCCTGTGATTACACAGTGTCTTTGTCTGTGAGGATTCTCCCCCACTTCCTTCACTTCCCTTACCTTCTGCTTGCTTCTGTCCAAATGAGCATGGGTGCTTTATGGACAAGATAGAAAATGAATGTTCAGTGAGTGTGTGAAATAAATATCTCTTCTCTGCAAATGAGTGCCCTGCCCCCACTGCTGGTGGGGTTCTGAATGTCATGAAAGCATCAGGAGGTGCTGGGGTGGTCGGGAATGGTTTCCCAAAGATGACCAGAGTGGGGTACAAGAGGGAGACTATGCACAGAAGGGAGAAAGGAGGGGAAGGGCAGGCATTCTGAGCAGATCTTAGAGCAAAGAGGGGGTGTCATGGTTTATTATGGTGTGTGTTGATTTGGGGGATCTACTTTCAGAACAACTGAGTGGGTTTTTGCCACATTTTCCAGTCAAGAACTTACCCCTCAATACATACCAAACAAACATGTATGCATTTCCAACAGGAGCCAGGGACACCGTGGCCAGTCCCACACAGGGCTGGATAGGGGTGCACTGCACCGTGTGGAGAGAGTGGGAGAGCTTGGCATGGGTAGAACCAGAATGTCAAGGGTAGGGCAAATGGCATGACCATTTCCTCAGGCTTAAGAACCAAATAGGCAGGGAGAGTTTGGGGGTAAACAGTCCATGTATGACTTAATCAAAGTGTGCCTCAGTTTCTTTTGACACTAGTCATGGGAGAGCAAGGAAGATTTGTGGTAAGGATCTCATGAACCTAAGGCAGTGATAGTGATTAAGATAACTACTCCTCTGTTCTGCATCCCATGGATCTCTCAAAGAGCCTGTCAGGGTCTTCTAGCTGGAAGATTTCTCAGGTTATCTAAGCAGGGTAGAACTGGATTTTGGACTCAGAACCCCAGGGACCTGGAGGGCTCTGCATCTTCCTGAGATGTCTTTGTGGTGGCTGTAATTTCTTCCAGGAAGGAAAGGCTAATTTGGCATTCTTGGCACTGTCCACTGCTCTCGTGTCCTTCTTGGAGCTGGCGGCCAGGTCCCCCAAGAACCCTGTGTCACTTGCTGAAGAGCAGTGATTTGTTTTCATCCTGTTGGCTGTTTTAAAGGACACAAACAAATTGCTAGGCTGGAAGGCTGGCCTGGAAAGAATACGGATGAGGAGACGGCTGTGTGCAGTGGGAGCAGGAAGGCTGTGATGAGCAAGTCTGGCTAGTGTCTCCTGGTGGATTTCTAGTCTGGGCCAACAGAGGCCGAGGAAAAAATGAAATCTCCACCTCTTTACGCCCGTGGACTGAAATGAATGTCTTCACAGAAATACAGTTGTTTGGGGGAATTTTCTCTTTCTTCCTCCGTGTTTTAACTCTTACTATTGTCTTTGCCTTGCAAACATACTCTCTTCTTCCCACTGTCTTCATTCACACCTACAAACATTCCCAACACAAGTAATAGGATAGTAAGCATCTCTCCTGTGCCTAGCATTGTGTTAGATGCCAGGTGCACCTTGGCAGCTGTGGTGCCTACAATCTGGCATTCAGGAGGTAGAGACAGAAGGATCACCAATTTGAGTCCAGGCTGGGCTATAAAGTTAAGTTTGGGGGCCAGCCTAGGTTACCTAGCAAGATTCTGTCTCAAAATAATAATAATAGTAATAGGATGCCTCATCTTCATCTCACCCTAAAATGTATTACAGTGAGAAAGCTTAAATATTGATTAGTAAGCAGGCCCAATAAAGGTGCCACAAAAAAAAAACTTACTTTAGGTCATGTTGAAGGAACTCCCGCTGCTCTTAAGGCACATCCATTTGGGATTCCAGAGAAGGTGTGCAGACATGCTGGAATCTTCTGAGGCTCACATGAAACAGACTCCCAGTCTCAGTGATACAACGTATTACTCAGGAGGAATGATGAACCAACTGACACCACGTGGTTCTAACTTCCTTTAGAGCCCACTGGGTTCACACAGCCAGCCTGGGGTTTCCTTGCCAATTCAACAATGAATTCAGTGGGGTTTCACCACTGTCCATCACACCAATCAATACAGCTGGCACTGTCTCAGTGTGTCATCCTCGGCTCACTGAACCAGCAGGTCATTCCCCTAAAGAGGAGGTTTCCATGGGATACCTTCTCCTCTCATCTCCCACTACAGCTGTTTATATGGGTCCATGGTTTGTCATATGTGTGCATGTGTGTGCATGGTCATGTGGGTGCACGTGTGCCACGGTGCACATGTGGAGGTCAGAGGACAACTTCAGATGTTGGTCCTCACCTTCCATCTTGTTGGAGACAGGGTCTCTCAAGTTCACTGCTGCATTCAGCAGGTTAGCGGGCCCATGAGCTTCCAGGTGGTTCCTCCACCCCACTTCTTGTCCCACACACACTGGGATTACAGATGCTAGCATTCCAAAATCTGTAGGTAGAATCTGAGGATCCTGATTCAGGTTCTCACATTTTCAGTGACTTATCCATCAAGTCATATTGAGAAAACATATCATGGTTTCTCTAAATTTAATTCAATTTTAATCATATATATATATATATAAAGAATTTGGAGCCTCATATTCTACCTCCAGATATATATGATTTTATGTACCTACATAAGTCTAGGAATTACAAATGAGAGAATACATAATATGTGTCCTTATGTGATTGGCTTAATTCACTTAATATGATAATCTCTACTTGCATCCATTTTTCTGCAAACATAATTTCATTTTTCTTTATGGCTGGAAAAAATCCCGTTTTATCTACATACCACATTTTCCTTACCCATTCCTCTGTTGTTGGACACCTAGGTTGGTTCCATATGTTAGGCACTGTGACTAGTGCTGTAATAATTATTGATGTGTGAGTATCTTTGTGATAAGTCAACTTGGTACTGTGGGTAAATACCCAGGAGTGGTATAGCTGGGTCATGTATTTTTTTTTTTTTTTTGAGTGATAACATAGCTCTTTCCCTTTGACCGGGAGGCTGGGACTGAGGTCATATTTCTGATCACCATGGACCCTACACTGGAGCAGCGCCTACACTGGAACATGACATCCTCCCTAACTATGTGGGGTATGATATAATGGGAGGCAGTTGCTCTCATTATGAAGTCAAAAGGCTTTCATGGGACACCTTCTCCTCTCAACTCCCACCACAGCTGTTTGTATTTGTCCATGGCTTGTGCATGTTCATGTGTATAAGTTCACATGGATTTAACTTGAGCAGAATTTTCAATCTGTGCCTCAAATGTTTCATCTATATAATTATATTATGAACAAAGCCCACAAATATGTGAAAAAATTAAATGCAATTTTATACAAGGTACCCAAAGAGTACCTGCCCTCCTCCTTGACACTCCTTCCTGAAGGTCAGATTGGACTGTGGACTCTGACCCCTGGATTACCTCAAAGGAGAAGGTGCCATCAGAGGTCTGGATGGTTTTGTGTGTAAGAAGAAGGCCCCTGACCTTCAAGGAATAGAGGTTGGAACTTTTAAGGGACTGTGTAAAACCACTGGGAATGAAAAAACTCAAGCTGGTAAGATCCCAGTGAGCAATGAGGAGTTAAAGAAATTCCACTAAAAGGCTAATTTATTGTTACATAGCTGTTTCCTCTGGTTGGACACAGCCATTTGCATTCCTGAATCAGAGTAGCTGTGATCTTTCACTCAAGACCTTCACAAGATTGGCCCTATAAACATTCCCTCAGTGATGGTTTATATTGGTTTCCAACTTGACAAGACCTAGGGATTATCTTGACCAAGTTGACTTGGGAAGACCCACCTTAACTATGCATGGCATCATTCCATATGCCAAGATTCTAGACTGGATAAAAATGAGAGAGCTGGCTGAGTGCCAGCATCCATCATTCTCTGCTTCTTTACTGAATGTAACCAACTGCCTCAAGCTCCTGCCACCACACCTTCCCTGCCATGATGTGCATGGCACTGGAAGCCGAGTTAAACTTTTCCTCCGTTAAAATGAATCATCAGGTATTTTGTTTCAGCAACAAGAAGGTAACTGATACACCATCCTAGAAGAGCGTTTATCAGATTCTACATTATTTTGTTATGGCTGTGATCAAACACCTGACAACAATCACATACACACATACACTCACCATACACACACACACACACACACACACACACACACACACACACACACACACACATTACCTGGGGTGGAGACTCAATGAGGCACCTTTTGTAAGTCATCACTTCTTCTGGGGTGGGCTTTGCAGTGCTGCCTGAAAGTCACCCACATTCCTGTGACTTTCCCTGCACCCACACACCTGAAATAACCCCGCACTCATGCTTCCGAAGTAACTTCTCACCCATGCTCCTCTCCCGAAGTAACCCCTCACACACACTTCCATAACTAGCCCCTCACCCACACTCCTGTGGGTAACCCCTCACCCATGCTCCTTTAAGTTGTCCCAATAAACTCATCATTTTGCCAAGACAGACCTGGGTGGAATGGTTTCTTGGGTTCACCTGTGCTCAATCTGGGGTGAATAGATGTTTCTTTACATTGCTGCAGGAAGCATTATGCAACACTTATTGGTTGGCTTGTGATAGGCTCTCATAGCTACAATAAGAATGAAAAAAATATCTGAAGACACTTATGGATTCTTGCAAATGCCTCAGTGATAAGAAATGCTAACCTCGTCCCAGCCAGGAGAAGACACTGTGGGCATGTCCCATGGGCTGCAGCAAGTGGAGCAAAACTCAGTGGTTTTCCCACACACATTTGCACATTCAGAGATGTTTTGTGAGAATAACACTGATCTTCTTCACATGTCCCCCTAGAGGTCACCATGATAGAGGTATGAAATATTCAAGATGGAGTAACCAGGACCCTGGAGGAAAGTATGTGTAGATACAAAGAGAATGAGGTGATGTGGGCAGGCTGCTCTGCTTAAAGGTGAAAGGTGGACTTTCAGGGACCAAGAAGGAACCTTGGTCTTCAAGCAAAGGGGTTGGGTGGGTTGCAAAGGAAGGTGGGAGGGAGAGAGGAGAGATGTTTGAGAGGACATTGGAAATCAATAACTAATGTTTACGAAGCACAGGAGATGCTGATGTCATTTAACAATCCTCCATTCCTTTCAATAGTGCCATCCCCCAGATCCTGGAAGACGAGGTCCCCTTCTCCAAGCAGAAACATTCTCCACTTTAGAAGGTATGCCTGCCCCACAACCACCACCATATAAACCCTTTCCAACAACATGGGCCCCTTGCTGCCTCTGGGTGGAACCCAACATGTTGCATCCATATACCAGAGTTCCCTGCCTTGCCCTGATGGGATCCTGCAAGAGCTAGAATCTACACTGTAGCTTAGTCATTCTTTGTGGTTATTTCAGTCGTCTCCTTTCCAAAGCATCCTTTCCTCCCCAGCTCTGCTCCTGGCCTACGACAGGACATTCTGTGCTGTGGTTAGTGATGCTACCTTGTTTGTTCAAATCCTTCTGCATCAGAGGTGTCAGGACTATAAGCACTATTCTCCCATTCTTTTTGATATAGAAATATGTCCCCTAGGCTGTGATTATACTCTGAAGTCAGCTTGAAGGTTCAAAAACCCAGTTACAAAGCTTTCAGATTACAATTAAACTACTGGCCATGCCTACTGTATTCTGAATGTGTTTGTCCCAAGAACTATCTTGGGTACTTGGCATGTGTTACACAATCCTTCCCACAGCCCTATACCATGGTATTTCTCTTTTGTGGAGTGCGTGTGTGTGTGTGTGTGTGTGTGTGTGTGTGTGTGTGTGTGTGTGTCCATGTTTGTATGCATATGAGTGAACATGCATGTGGAGACTAGAGATGTATTTCAGATGACTTCCCCTATCATTCTCCACCTTAAATTTTTCAGACAGGGTCTTTCATTGAACCCAGAGTTTATCTATTTGGCTAGACAAGCTGGTCATCAGTCCCAGGGGATCTTCCTGTATCCACTTCCCCAGAACTGGGATCACAGGTGCATACCAACACACCCGGCCTTTTATGAGGGTGCTTAGGTCATCATGTTTGCATGGCAAGCACTTTACTCACTGAGCCATCTCCCCAGCCCTAAGATGCTACTTCTATGTGATAAAGAAGGAAATAGAATCTATAAGAGGCCTCTCCCTTGCTCAGAGTCATGGAATATGTTAACTGCAGAAATAGCATACCACGTTTATGTCATTCCATCAAGCTATTTGCTATGCATTGGGCCACATCAACCCCTTGTAAGCTTAAAAAGAATGAGAATGAAGCTGCTGGCCTCTGGTTTCTGAATAAAGAAAAAAAAGAGAGTCTCCAGTCCAGGTATTTCAAGCACGTACATTTTCCTCTTCAATGACAAAGAGGTTGGCACTCACTCGAGTCCAGCTATGAGTTGACTGAAATCCAGCCCCAGCTTCCAGACTCATCTGAGAAATCTAATATCTGAGGCAGATAATGTAATGGGCTGTGAGTCATTTCTTTCCTGGGATTCTCTGAGCTTCAGTCTTCTATTAAGTTAGAAAGACAGACACCTGGACCACATCACTTTATCTCCCCCCATGACACTGCCTTAACTTGGTTAAGATTTAACACTGTGACCTCAGTGTTTACAGCAGATGGGGGCAAGAAATGTTGACTTGGGCTAAGCTGTTGTTGGAGACAAGGCCTTTCCATTGTAAAATACCCCTTACATGTGATTCCAGAGACTGGTTCCTTCACAGTTTGGTCCAGTATATGTTCACTTCTGTAGGTAAATTTCTTGTCTCTTCTCATATACTATTGGTGATATGATCTCTAATGTTTCCATTTTGTCCGTGTTTCCATGAAGCTCATGGATGAACTCAGCACTATAATGGATATAAGATCTCGATCTCTCTCTCTCTCTCTCTCTCTCTCTCTCTCTCTCTCTCTCTCTCTCTCTCTCTCAGATATCTCTGCTGTTTAAGAATTTTTGGTTCCTTTTAAAAATTATTTTTTAATTTATTTATATATTTATTATTTGTAAACAGAGAGAGAGAGTATAGGCACGTGCCAGGAACCTTTAGCCACTGCAAAAGAACTCCAAATGCATGTGCCACTTTGTGCATCTGGCTTATGTGGGTACTGAGGAATTGAACCTGGGTCCTTAGGCTCTGGAGGCAAGTCCTTAACTGGTGAGCCATCTCTCCAGCCCTGGATTGCTTTTAAGCACTCGATTTAAGTTGTCTTTGGATATATCACATCAACTCAGTATTTTGAAGTAGTATAGTAAAAGGCAGAAAGTAAATTGAAGCAATGTTGTGTGAAGCATGTGGGAAAGCTCTCAGATGTGTGTGTGTGTGTGTGTGTGTGTGTGTGTGTGTGTGTGTGTGTGTGTGTGTATGTGTGTGTGCTTGCAGTAATCTCTGTCCACTCCACTCTGTCACCATGGCTGCAGTCATGAACAAGCCACCAGCATCCCCATCAGGCCAAAAGTCGATGGGCATGCATTCCTAATCATATCCAATTTTCAGTCTTGGTCTCTCTCGCTTCTCTTTCACTTCTGTATTTTGCAACCGAATCGATTCATTATCAAGGCAGACCTTGGTGTTTCTACAAGATTCTGTGTTGCCTTCACATGTTTTGTGTATCTCCGGGCAAACAGCCAGGGCCTTGTTGCTTATTTCCACTAGCTGTGAGGGTCACATTATCATTGTCACCATCATCACCACCACCATCACCATCATCACAACCATCACTGCCACCACCATCACCACCACCACCACCATGATCATCCCCACCACCACTATCATCTTCATCAACACCCTCCTCATCATTACCATAACCATGGTCATCATCATGATTATGCTTACTGTACTGTACAAGCATGAACCCCACACATATACTATTGAAAACACTGTTCCTCCCATTCCAGCCATGAGGAACTGAGGCATCGGGAGGTATAGTCATGACAGAGACAACCCAGAAGATAAGTCATGGAAACATAATTCCAACCCAGATCTGCTCCAGTAAGAAACAACGTGTGTGTGTGTGTGTGTGTGTGTGTGTGTGTGTGTGTGTGTGTGTGTGTGTAAAGTCACATGAAAATGGGTGCACAAGTTTTGGGAGTGTGCATCCATGTGTGCATGTGTATGTGGAGGTCACATATCTCCCTCAGTTGCTCTTCCCCTTACTCTTTGAGACAGGGTCTTTCACTGAACCTGGAGCTCACTGACTGGTCTTGACAAGCTGGCCAGCAAGCCTACGGACCCTCTTGTCTCTGCTCCACATTGCCGGGATTAGACCGTCCACCAAGCCCAGATTTGATGTGGGCATTGGAGATCCGCACTCAGATCCTCATGCTTGCCCAGCCAGTGAAGCAGAACGTTTTATCATTGCTAATCACACTTTGTTTCCAAGATCCCACCTGGTTGACCACTTTCCCTCTGTTAACTCTTTGATCAAATCTCCTATCCTCAGGGATGCCCAGCCAGCTCAACCAGTCATACTGCAGCTTCCCACCGCACTCACAACCTCATTATGTCCTGTTCTTTCCTTCCTTCTGCCTTTCTCTGCATTCACTTTCAACATCTCCATCATGCACTGTGCCTGTCATTCATAGTTCACTGGGGAAAATACAAACCCTGCAAAGACAGAGCACTAAGTGCACTTAGCCTAACACTGCAGCAGACACGTGTTGAGTGACTGCACGAATGGATGGACCACATGCCCTCTGGATGTCTTCACTCCTAAAGCCCTGCATGTATGTACTGAGGAAGGAAGCAAGCAAGCAGGACTCTGCTCCAGAACAAAACAACTCATGCTTCCTCTTCAGTCTCACCCCAGTGATTTCAGCCTTGTTCTTGGAATCCCTCAGGACAATGAGGGAGACCTCTGAGACTTAAAGTCACAGCAACACTTCTGTGGCTGTCAGCAGGCCTCACCTCAGTCTCAAGAACTACCACTCTGTAAAGG